>JZSA01001560.1:0-12543 GCA_000956155.1 Cotesia vestalis
TGACCGATTTGATCGCGGTTGGTGTCATTTGAAAGGGCTTGACTAAACTTAGATTTTGAATACAATTTGGACCGATTCCGACCGGTAGATTTTGAGGAATACACCAAAACTTCCGGTCTTATCAATTTGTGTTTAAAAATATATCATAGAATTTGAAAAACTGCGTCGAATTCCGCCAACCGCCTGAAAATTGGTTCATTCATTCAAAAGTTATTGCGATTTGAAAATTCAAAAAATAGTGTTTTATTAAACTTCTATGGGACTTTTGAGTTTGGTGAGCTCAAAACTACATTAAGATTATATTTTTGAGCTCTTCTATTTCAAAAACTTAATAAGCGCAATTTTGAGCGCTCAATTACGAAAGTAGCGGGAAGTTGCAGGGATGGCCTTCAGGGTCAATCGTTTTCCTAATTTTTTTTGTTCGAGCATCAGACACGTTTATACTTGGTATTTTCTTGGTATTCCCCTTTTACCACTCCTTAAAAGTTCAGTATAACTGTGATAAAAACTATTAAAATAATGAAAATTGAATAAAAAAAAAAACAAATGAAAAAACCAGAAGCATAATTTAAAATTCATTAACTTCAAAATGCTCATTATTATTCCATATTGCGAGGCAATATATGCGATATTACTTTCTCTTTAATTAAACCATAATGGCCGTTGATGCCCGGTGAGCCGGAAAATAAACGATGATGTGCTTGCCAAAAAAACGATAATAAAAAAATACACAATGGCCGATATAAAGTAAAAAAAAGTAAAAGTATCTAATGAGTATTTTAAAATTTTAATATTTAAAATAAAAATGCCTTTCAGGTACATAAAGATGTCATCTCCACACCTGAACAACCTCATTATTGTGGGATGCATGCTGACTTACAGCAGCGTGATTTTCCTTGGTCTTGATTCAACATTATCAAGTGTTCAAGCCTTCCCCTACATATGTACAGCCCGAGCCTGGCTATTGATGGCCGGGTTTTCGCTTGCATTCGGCGCAATGTTTTCTAAAACATGGCGTGTTCATTCTATATTCACAGATGTCAAGCTGAATAAGAAAGTAAGTGCCTATTCAAAGGGTTAATTTCTCATTCCTTCTTTTATTATTTTTTCTTTATCACTCATTTTTAATCAATTTATCTCTTATATAATTTCATTACACGACCTTTACTTTTTCCTGTGCCTGTCCTTTTGTTCCACTAACATTTTCATTTTATTTAAATATTCCATGAACTTTACTATAAAAATCCTTTGGTTTTCATCCATTTAAACGTAAACAAAGAAACCAGCGAAGCGACGCTGGAATTTTGAAGTTAATCTGTTGAATGTATATATAAATTTAACAATTAATCTAAAGGTCATCAAGGATTATCAGCTTTTCATGGTTGTTGGCGTACTTCTAGTCATTGATCTAGCAATAATGACAACCTGGCAAGTTGCTGATCCATTTTATCGAGAAACTAAACAAATGGAGCCTTATGTAAGTTAATGTTACTCTTTATTATTTTATAATTAGTTTAGTTTATGATATTAATATCGGTTTATTTATTTATAGCCTCACCCATCGAGCGACGACATTGTTATGATTCCAGAGAACGAGTACTGCCAGAGTAATAGGATGACTATTTATCTCGGCTGTATTTACGCCTACAAAGGCCTATTGATGGTAAAATTATCATTAAAAATATTTTATTACCACGAAACAAAATACAAAAAAATTGGTAAATTCAAATGTGCATGCCTTAATCAAACGTCGATAGAAAAAAAAAATAATTATCTACTGCACATCACAAGAATAAATTAAAAAAAAATTTGATAACAAGTTAATTACCAATAGATGTCGAGATATTCATTATATTTACAATGCTCTTTAAAGCACATTAAAATTTTTTCGCGGATAGTGTTGTTTTCATCCATATTGCACCTCCTCGTTTGTTCTAATACGTGAATAATAATAAAAGAAGTAATTAAAGATCGTATGATTGGCGGTCAGCCAGCAAAACAATTGACTATATAGTATTGACTGTCTTCAAGCTGTATTTAGAAATACATTTTTTTGTATGGTTGCTTAAAGGACAGAAAATTTCTTCTACTGCTGACCAATGGAAATTAATTATAAGTACACAAAACAATATAAAGCTGCAATTATCGTTCTACAATTTCCCATAATGCAGTTAAGGAGATTAAAAAAATAAATCGAGTTGAAAAATTGATTTCTTTTTTAAGTTAAAGAAGATCACAGTTGTAACGTTCGTTTATCTACTTAGATCAATGTTGATTTACATACATCTCATAATCCATATAGCCTGGAAATTTTTGGGAATCTACATTCACCTAAGTAGATAAACGGACATTACAACTGTGATCTTATATCTCCGTACATCTACGTTCATATAGCTTGCCATTCTGTTATCTACATTGATCTAGGTAGAGGTACGGAGATCAAATAGTATATTACACCCCTTGGGAAGGAAAATAAGAAAAGCCTCAGATCACATGTAATTGTTGGCCGAGGCGAAGCTGAGGTCAACATGTGATCTGAGGCTTTTCTTATTTTCCTTCCCAAGGGGTGTAATATACTATTTCATATAACCTGCATTGAAAATGCGAGTTTCAATGACTGTTGAGCCAACCGAAACAAGATAATTTCAGGCCAATGCGACTGTTGCCGGGCAGGAATCAATAATTTCTTTCCGGTGGGCAGAAAATGATGATTTTCTGCCTGCGAGATAAAGTTGCAGCTTTATTTTCAATCCTATCAGATTATCTTTTGTTTATTTTATACCTTTATAAATGTCATTCGAACTGTTAACTGTACTGAAATCTTATAATTCTGTTACTAAGCATAAATAAGAATGACAAAAGAAACTATTCAATTCACAAATAATGTTCAATATATAAACTATTACTTTCTTAAATTGTAGTTTTTAATTTTCTTAATAAGTTTTATAATAAAATGATATTTTCGCTATTCATATGAAACTATCTAGTTCTGGTTGGCTCTAGACATTGAAACTCGCATTTTTAATGCAACTTATATGAAAAATATAATGTATAAACTTTTCAAAAAAACTGTTTAGTAAAAATATTTCCGTCAAATTGAAATTATACGAAATATTTTTAATGCTTGTGCAGCAATGTGAATAACCGGCATTTAATGCAATCATTAACATGCATTTAATTTAATTCCAGATATTCGGTGCTTTTCTCGCATGGGAAACTCGGCACGTAAGCATACCAGCGTTAAATGACAGCAAGTACGTTGGAATGAGTGTTTATAATGTTGTAATAATGTGCGTCACCGGTGCGGCTATCAGTTTTGTCCTCGCTGATAAACAGGATACTATGTTTATAATGCTGTCGATATTCATTATATTTTGCAGCACCGCTACAATCTGTCTTGTTTTCGTACCAAAAGTAAGTAAACTTTTTTTCTTTTAAAAATTTACAACCAGTAAATGTGACCGTATAACCATTATAATCATGAAATTTGTTGAAATCAAACTAATTTTTGTAATTATTCTGATTTTCAATGAAAAACTTCCTTGATCCAAGAATTATTAGAGCAATACCACGAAAAACATATTAATAGATAATAGATGAATTTATTAACAACTAGTAAATTCTTCTAAATGAATAAAAATAGTTTCACTGTAAAAAAATCAAGCCGTCGACGTTCATAAAATTACTAAAAAAAAAAATTATTTTTTTACAAAAAAAAACATGAAATGAAAATAAAAATTCTTTCTGATAGCAAAAAATGTATACATAGAAAAATGATAAAAATCACATAAAAACCAGAATATTCTATAACCACGCACAGAAGTTCGTTCAAAATTTTATTTCTTCATTAATTTTTGAGCTTGCACTAAATTGTTTTTCGAATGTGGACTAGCGTGATTTTTCACAGTGAAAGTGTTTTTGTTCATATTTAAATATAAGGTCATAACTATACTTAAATATGAATCAAATTTAAAAAATAATGATTGCATGATGAAAATATAAAAAATATATTCAAAAATTGAATATAAAAAATATGTTTGTTAATGTATATTATTGATTAAATTTTTTAAATATTTTTTATATAAAATTTATTTCATAAGGGTTATTTGAAAAAATGATAATCATACAGATTCAAAGAATGCCTCGATTCCGATGTCCAATAGGAATATTTCTTTACTGGATAGTATCAGAGCAATTTCACAAAAAAAAATATCCCTAAAGGCCGACCCCGTTGACATCATTTTCCTTTAAGTAAACCTGAAAAAACTTATACTACTCTCAACCGTAATAATTAATGACAATATTTACGACCTTAAACTAACATGCAATAAATTAACCAAGAAAAAATAATTAAAACCTGAAATTAAACAAATCCAAATAAAGCTTAATCTTAAAAATAACCTGAAAATGAAAAAATTTGAGTTATTTTATTTACCGCATCTCTTTCTTTTGGGAGCTGGATGAACCGCGCCTATGAACTTGATTTTTCTCTTCTCCTGGATTTTCTTCTCCGGGCAAGTCTTCAGTTTTTGGAGAACATCCTGTAATTTTTCTGCTGTTGGGTCCAAATTGGGAGTAGTTTTTTCATACTTCTTCGTCCCTTGATAGTTAGCTCGGGTTTTATCAATTTTATCCGTCTCCAAAAACTTTCCCCTATTGACATCTCGAAATTTCGTCATGGCAATAGGGCGAGTGTTACGTGGAAGCACACTGAAGTTATATTTTTGCAACTTTTGATCTATCTTCTCCGATTGGTCCATAGTCTCCTGCTTTTTTACTTCGTCTTCAAGCTTCTTTTTTTCTTCTTTGGATGGTCCTTGAAATTTTTTCCTCTTCTCTGTGATCTTCACTTCAGAGTTCTCATTCTTTTTCTTCTCGAACAATCCTTGACGAAGGGGCTTGTTGAACTTTTGATAATCTGCTGGAAAGTTCCTCAAAATTGTTTTCACTGGAGTTGGAGGTTTTCTTGTAATATCAATTTCATCGTCTATCTGGATAGTTGACTCCATAATTTTGTCGTTGTATGCTTTGACGTTGAATTTTTCCATGCTTGCAAAAATTATAGGTTAGGGAACAAAAAAGATTTATTTGTACACACGTGGTTCACTTTACGAGATCTCAACTAGCACTGACTGTATTGAAATCCTAAAGTATATGAACTTGCAACGACTGCAGTGCAGCGTAACCACCCGCTACAGAACTATACTTAAATTCACGAGAAGATGTTGTCCCGTGGTATCTGAACATAGCCTGTGGTTGTAATAGTTGGCTTAATTTTCTGATTATATTCCATGAGAAATTATCAACAAACATCTATATTATATCTGATAAATAAATAAAATTTCATATGAACAAACAAATACCCGATAACTAACGGCTGTAATTCTATCACGTGGCTTAAAAAAGCACAAAAAAAATTCGTTATCGTGATTTTCAGACACAACCTAAAAATTTCAATGAATGTTCGGTTTTTCTTTTAATTTTATAGCTTTTGTATAAAAAATTTTGAGAAATTTCAATAATTTAATATGGTACTTAAAAAAAAAAAAATGAAATGTTTCACTTGAATTATCATATAAAACGAAAAACGATTTCACTGTAAAGTACTGCCCCAAGTATCCCTGGTTAAGAAATCTAATTTGAAATGATTTAAAATGATTTGAAATGATTTAAACGCATCGGATTTGAATACTTTATAGGTATACAATTAACATGAAGTTCATCATTTCAAATCATCTTTCTCAATCAGGGATACGTTCAAATCTTCGTAATAAAGTAATTATTTGTATAAGTTTTTTATTCCGGTTTAATAAATTCATTCAAATATTTCATTTCGAAAAAACCCACTTCGTTTTAGTGACATCACATAGTAGTGCCACCATTTCTCGGAATTCTTCATAAATACATACTACTGCCTTCAATTACTCGTAACAATAATGTATACATAAAGAAATTACATAAGGCTACCTAGAGGTATAATTTTAGTGTGAATGTTACTGTATAAAAACAAATTACACAAAACAAAGGGATATTGCTCTCCGAAATAAATAAAAATTATGTCCCGACAATGATTTCTAGACTCAAGAATTTGATAAAATAAACAATAAAATATATTAATTTTTCGATAAAAAATATCACACGGAGAAAAAAATATCGTTAGAATAAGGATACTTATTGTTATTCTGACTATACGCTGTATAGTCATTTTTTTTAGAGATACGCTGTATAGCCAATTCAGCTATCCAGCGGATCATCAAAATGACGATCCGTAACATTATTTTAGCGTTACATTTAGTCAATTCAACTAGACAGATCCTCACGTTAACAAAACAGTTGCCTGTTTTGACGAAACTACATATATTTACAAGAGCTATTCTCTGTATGCTTAAGTCAAACAAATGAATCCTTAAATCAGAAATCCGGATCGTTATTTTAAGAAAACGTCATTTGAGGATACGTTGGATAGTCATTTTAACAATATTTTTTTTTCCGTGCAATATAATATTTTATTGTAAAAAGTAGACAAACGAATAGCTTCTCTGACCTGAATAAAAATTACCTGAATCAATTTTACCAATTCTTCGAACAAGATAGAATTCTTAAAAAAAAAATATATCAACGGAAACTTTTAATAGAAGTATTTTTTTCTGATTATGGATTGTTATTTTTAATAAATATTTATTAACTGTTAATAAATGTACTTCTCATCCAAAAAAATTTTTATTAAAGAATAAAAATAATAATTTAGATTTAATCAATAAATAAACTATTTCTAAATAATTAAATTAATAAATTTTTCTATTAATGTAATTAATTTGCAAATAAATTAAGTAGCAACAATATGATTTTCCATCGCTCTTCATATAAAAAAAAAAATAATTCTTGAAAAAAAATTCCCTGCAAACAACTGATCAAAAGTCTGATTGATCGATCGAATATTTCTACCGTAAAAAACCATCATACTATAGAAAAATTTTTCCGATCAATCTTAATATCTAGTATCCGATCTATCCTAGTCATGTTACAAAACTTTTACGATCGCTGAGTTACGAGCTTTAAAACAAATAAATTCTATGGCTCTCGACTTATTATTTCCAAACAAATCCTTCCAAAATCTGAATTCATCTTACGTCATATTTTCAATAATCCAACTTTCTTGCTTGAAAGTTGAATAATCCTCTTCAGCAACTCTTTCCTTTCAAGAATGCTCACTACTTACTTATTATGAATTAGAATATAAGAAGAAAAATATTTTCCAGCTCATTGAATTAAGAAGAAACCCACAAGGAGCAATCGATAAAAGAATTCGAGCAACTCTACGTCCCTCCTCAAAAACGCGGCGAGACTCGACGGTCAGTGAGCTGGAGGAACGTTTGAAGGATGTTACAACCGCTAATCAAAAATTCCGCAAGCAGCTCTTGGAAAAAGAGTCTGAACTTCAAGTTTGTTATCATTCTTTTGCTATTCAAAAACAAAATCAATAATTGTTATTTTTTATCCTCTTATATTTCTTTTTATGATCATAATTAACGAACCTTTTTTATCCGTAGATGTACCTGAGCAAACTTGGGGATGAGGGTTTCTTACAAGATACCAAAGAAGCAATGGATAGATTATCAGTACCGAGAAATGAAACTTTGATAAAAAAAGAAGGTAATTTAGTTTTTCATTTTTTATTTAAGCACTTAACGATACTACTCTTATGGCCTTCCTCAACTGAGTGTAATCATATGATTCGTATAATTTGTTTCCAATTACAAAAGTTGTTTTCCACTTGTATTTTTTTTTTTTTTTTTTCCATTTTAGTAGACAATTGTTTTATTTGCTATCTTTTTTCAATATCACTATCACTGTCTCTGACATCTTTTTTCATCCAAACATTTATTATCCCTTTTATGCTATATTGTATTTATTGTGTATCAATCTGTACTAGAACTCACAATCCAGAGGCATGACACTCAAAGTCACAAAGGTTAGTTTGTGTTTGTCTGTTGTTGAAAATTAACACATTTTAATTTCAGTATTTGATGCTGTTTGATTGTTTGAAACTATTGATCTTCAATCTAAACAGATTGATATTGAAGGATTTAATTACTGAAGTTTAACTGTGTTATTTATAGAAAATATATTGAATTATTCATGGTAAATTGGCGGGAGAACGGAATGACCTGACATTCAGAAGAAGACAATAGTGACCTCAATAGTCAGTTACTAGAGTAGTGAAAATTACTTCAATAATAAATGACAGCCGAAATTCTTGTTACTACACAGTTCGATTTATCAATTGTTAGATATTTTTTGTAAAAGTCGAATTTTTTTTAAGATTAAAATATCTATCATGTGTCAAGTGTTTAGAGTCAGGATTTTTATAATTTAAGTGACGTTCGAAGTAACTGACGAGTTAAAAATATTACGTGCAAAATTTATTAAACTAACTTCTTATTTCAACATGGATATATTTTAAATGACGTTTTAAATTAATAAGTTGATTTTTTATTATCATCGTTTGATTTGATATGTAAAGAAATTTTTTTTTTTTTTTTTTTTTTTTTTTCCATAAAATATAATAAATCTGTTAGGTTTGAAGTTAATAATTGGAAAACCCTATAGTCTAGTAATGATTTAAAGAATTTCAATAATAATTGAGCTTGACGACCATGTTTGAAAATTGTAAATATTTATTATTAATTTTTTCCAGGCTTATTCCTCACTTATGTACTGAAATAAATTTATAGAAGACAGTTACTTGTTGCGGGGTTAATCATCATCTTGGTCACTCCTAATGACATTTATTTAGGGTGCCACTGGAGTATTATTTCGGCCTCTAGAGCGCCGAACAAAAGTAGAGAATGTGGTATCTTGAAGGTCGTGAGAGAAATTTATGAAGAAGGAGCTGTAAATAATTCCGAATAGAATTCTGTATAAAATCAACAATTCATTTAACCACGTCCCAAATTCACAATTATGTCCCCTTATTACAATAAAACTATCGACATGCCCACCGGACCTCTATGTAGTTTTCCAAAACCCACGCGATCACTCGGATCCTCAACGCTTTAATTATATACCCATGCATCATTATGTAATTCAAATTTTTTTAAGCCCTAATCGATTTCATGAATTTTACGAGAAAAAAAAATATTCTGCAACCACGCACACCAAGTACTTCCCAGAATTGTTTTTTTTTCTCATTTTTAAATTTACAACAAAATTTCTTTTAATTATCGAAAATCATATACAATCATGTCAGTGACTTGGATTTTTTAATTTTTTTATTTTATATCTTTTTGTAAAGGCAAAAAATTTTGTTCTTATAATAGTCTTATGAACGTGGACTTGGCGCTATTTTTTACAGTGGAACTGTTTTTGTTTGGATTATTTTATTTTTACTCGGGAAGTTGATGATTTGTAATTCGTCACAGCTGTGGTGTGGCGGTGGTGCGGCGAATAAAAATATCTTTACTTGTCACGGTGGTGGTGCGGCGGTTGTGCGGCGAATAGATAAAATCTTTACTTGTCATGGCAGTGATGCGACACTTGTAAAATAATCAAAATTGTCACGGCTGTAGTGCGGTGCTTAAAAAGCGGTGCAGCGGTGTTGCAGCGGAATTCTGTTTTTACTCGGGTTTGTTGCTTGTCATGGTTGTCTCTCAATGTTCGAGTCGTTTCTGGTTAGCCTTTATATCTCCTCTTCTCCCCACTGTTTTTACTTCTTGGGTCTTACTTTCTGTCACCTAACTAACCTAGCGCTAGGAGCACGAGTACTGTGATCCGTCGATTTATACTTTATTACTATAGGCTAGGCTGCTAATCGGTAGAGAAGGAACCCCGTGACAGACTATTAGTGTGACTCCACCTAGTTAGCACTAATGAATGACAACACACTGGTAAAAAAAACTTAAGATAGCCCTAGTGCTTTTTTTCCACTGAATTTACTACAAGTTTTAATCAATAATACAAATAATCTAGTATCTTAAGCATAAAAATAATAACGAATGATGTTTTTGAAAAATTGTGTAGTAACAAGAACATTAAATATTTATTTTTGAATTTGTAATGAGGATTAACCAAAAGACTAGGTAATTGTTTAGTTACACTACTATCTGTTTTATTGGGCATAAAAATGAAATTTGAAAATTTTTTTTAATAATCAAATATTTTTTTTTTTAAGTTCAATAAAAATAAAAACGTTTCAAAAAATGTCAATTTTCTTATAAGGAAATTCATTTTTTACACAATAATTTTTCTGAATGGTTAGTTTTTATTTGTGGAATACAGAAAAAATGCTATTTACGAATCTCGGTAGGGATAAAACTTTAACATTAAAAGCCTTAAAACTTGGCTTCATGCGAATTTGAAATAAAATTATACAAAATATTACAATTTTGATTTTATATACCAAAAAAACTATAGAGCCGTGAAACTAAACAAAAATTAATAAAGATTAATTCTGAAATTAAATTTCGGTGGCAAAGCGATTTAGTCAGTTGAACAAAAATATTGTGTTTCCAAATTAGTTACCGATAAATATTTAGTTATTGAATAATAACGAATTATAAGCTTGTGTATAAAGTAAATAATTTGAAATTACTTATGCATACTGGTGACAACGCTAAATTAAATTACTCGGTAATCATTGATTATATTTACTGAATAAATGAAATAACTACGAATCTCACATTTCAGGGGTATCGATGGTCACTGAAACTACTGACGTTTCAATGTCACTGTGCAGTTTGAATTCAACAACAGTTTCGCAACCAGAGAGTGAATATGTTAATGTCATTGCTTCAAGCAATCAACCAACAGCTAGGTACATATACGAGACTTTATAAATGTATAAATATTTACTCATTTATTAAAGAGACGAGGAATATCGTTCGAATAATTACACTGTAAAAAATCGAGAAAGAATTTTCACTGTCATCACTCGGGGTACTGTTCCTAGACTTAAATAAATTTTAATTAGCTGAAACAAGTTTCATGCACTAAAATACGAAAAAATATTTCAAAAAATGTATCTGAAGTTTAATTTTGTAAATGTTAATTATGTTTTTCCAAAACATTTGGCTTTGGAATATTTAACAAAATTTTCGTTTAGATTATTTTGTTTTTCAGTCTTCTCCATAAACTATGACGTATGTAACGTTCCCAATAAATTTAAGTTTACTAATTAATGAAAATGACCATATTTTATTAAATATTTAAATTCTTAGAATTACGACTACTTCGCGAAGTAATGGAAATCGCTTACAATAACAGTGTCGTTAAGTTCCAGCCTAATCGTCATTGCGAGAGCTGGACTCTGACGACTTTTATAACATAGGGTAACCTAAGACGCAGCATTTGCATTTCAACCATTGTTTAATTAATTGTACTCTGGATGCAGATCCAGAAGTCAGTCAGCCGACAACATCTTAGGCCCTGGACGTATGTCCGAAGACCGACTGACTCCACCTAGTTTATTTGAATTTAGTTAAATGGAATTTTGTATTTTAATTTGATAAAACCCTAACAATAACTTCAAAATTTAAGAAAGTGCTTAGTAACTGACCCACCTGGGGTCTGTCGACACCCTAACGTGGCTAATCTCGCATTTAAAATTATTAAAACTCGTTATCTGGAGAACCAAAATTTCCGGAATGTTACACGTAAAAAATAAAAAATAATAAACTATTAATGTTATTTTGTTCAATTAAATAACATAACTTGTGTTAATAATACTAAAATTAACTGTTGTATGGCAATTTTTAGGATTTCTTAACAAATAAATTATTATAGAAAGAATTTATCAAAAAAATGACACGTGTAAAGATGAAAAAAAAAAAATAGATTTTTTTTTTCTATTAAGGAATTTTTTTTCTATTAAGGGGACCCAGTGGTCTAGCGGCCTAAAATTTAAGCTATTTTAAAAAATGTTATTTCTATATGAAAGTAACGACTAATATTTCAAATTTTTTTGTACACTTATAATATTACTTATCAACTACACGAAAATGAAAATTAAGACAAGAATAAAATTTTTTTTTAAATTAGAAAAATGGCGCTAAAGTTCCAATCTCGAAAAAAATGGATCTGACTGGTGGGTGTCGACTGATCTTTCCCTCTGATCTGAAATAAAAAAATAAAAAAGACGGATTTCCGAGTAGTATAAGTATAGTTATGGTCAGAACTGGCATGAGAAAAAAAAATGTTTGACAAAATGGTGCGTAGTTAGAAGTAAAAATTTGATATTCGTTTTCAAAAAATTCTTTTAACTACGCGCCATTTTGTCAAATATTTTTTTTTTCATTCTAGCTCCGACGATAACTATACTTATACTACTTAAAAATCCGTCTTTTTTTAACTTCTCGCTAAGAAAATTGAAATTTTCAAAAATCGGGAAGTTATTGTTTTCACCCCGTTTTCCGAAAATCAGGTTTTTATCAGATCTTGACGTTTTGAGGTCCTAGGAAGCTTCCCTGACTATTCCCGCGATGGTGTCTGTATGTATTTATGTACGTATGTATGTATGTACGTATGTGTGTGTGTGTGTGTGTGTGT
>JZSA01001561.1:0-53836 GCA_000956155.1 Cotesia vestalis
AAACTAATCAGCTCTTAACATCAAAAAACCGCGTCGAACGCCACTAACAGCGTGAAAATCGGTTGATCCATTCAAAAGTTATTGCGATTTGAAAAATCTAAAAATAGTGTTCTATGAAACTTCTATCAGACTTTTGAGCTGGGAGAGCTCAAATGCATCAAAATATTATCTCTCCGAACTCAGTGAGCTCAAAATATCACATAAATTATATTTAGAGCTCAAAAATCTCAAAAATGTCATAAATACAATTTTAAGCGCTCAGGTATGGAATTAGAGGGAAGTTGCAGGGATGGCCTTTAGGGTGAACCGTTTTCCTAATTTTTTTTTTTTTCATTTTAGATCAGAAGGAGAGATCAGTCGACACTCACCAGTCAGATTCATTTTTTTATTTCGAGAGGGGAACTTCAGCGCCATTTTTCTAATATAAAAAAAAATTTCTTTTTCTTAATTTTCTTTTTTGTGTAGTTGATAAGTAATAGAATAAGTGTACCAAAAAATTTGAAAGCATTAGTCATTACTTTCATAAAGAAATAAAATTTTAAAAATACCTTTAATTTTAGACCGGTAGACCGCCGGGTCCCCTTAATAATATAAATAAAATATTTATCGGCGTGAAACTCACTCTAAAATAATTCAAAATTAACCACTCCCCATTTATCCGGCAAATTTTGACACTGTACGATCAATAAGGATCTTATTCATTGTATTCAAATATTTAATCACAAAACTAATTTATAATTTTTTTTTTCTTATCTAGAAAACGAGCATCCTTTGGAAAAGGAACAATAGACAATGAGCGAACGACATTATTACCTCAAGCAATGAGTTCCCCAACGACAAATCATTACAAAAAATCACCGAACAATAACAATACCATTAATAATAACAATAAGAATAATAATATTAATAATACGGAAAACCAAGAGACTGAGCCGTTGCTAATTAAGCGGAGTCCTGAGCCCAGGATTATGACAACAAATGTTAACGGCGATAAGAAATCCTCAGCTTTAACAGTTACGTCAGTATCTTTGCCGACGACAACATCGATACTAACTTCTACATCCGTAGCTCCTAAAAAGTCCGGTGAGTTTGCGGAGGAGTCGCTTGCGCATGAGAAAACTAAAGATACTAGTGTGGAAAAACGAGCTAAACTCCCTACACCACCTCCACCGACTAAAAATGTATCTTTTGGGGAATTGAGGGAGGATAACTATTTGGAGCAGGCGATACTACCGCCGCCAGTGCAATTTGTACCTAAACATCGACATACCCGTAAGTTTTTATTGCTAGACATTTAAGGAGGTCTGATTACTGAAATCTATAATGAAATGAATTATATGGAATCCAAATCACATTTACTTTTTTTTCTGTATTTTTCATGAAAAAACAAACAATTTAGAAAAAAATTTTTTTACAAAAAAATCAAGATTTTTGAAAATTTTTTTCTTTTAAATTATTCTATTTTTAATGAATAAAAAAATATATTTTGATTGTTTTCATTAAATTTTAAAACAAATACTTTCTGCTCTTGTTACAGCACAATTTTTCGAATATTATTCGTTAGTATTTTTTTGTTTATGACACTGGATTACGTGCACAATCGACTGAAACTTGTAGTAAATTCAGCGGAAAAAAAGAAATAACCCCATCTTAAACTTTTTTTACCAGTATGTTATCTAGAGACACAGTAATGAGAACACTGAAAACATTGTTGATAGCTCAAATATTTTTGAAATTATTTCAATCATTACTAGATTACAAGATTTTCAAATTGACAACTTCAAAACTAAACAGATTTATTATATTTTATTAAAAAAAAATATCGAGATCAAATTAAACGATGTTGACAAGAAACCAACTAATCAATTTTAAACTTTATTGAAATTATACCTGTGTGGGAATAAAAAGTTAGATCAATAAATTTTACGCGCGTAATATTTTGAATTCTTCAGTTACTTTGAACGTCACTTAAGGGGTTACATGGGTTTCACGGCTTAAAAAAATCGATTTTTTTTATTGTCTTATTAAATTCTACAACATCTCTAGAATATTGTCCTAAAGTTTCAAGTCGATCCGAGTAATAGTTTCGGAGATAAAGTTTTAAAAAGTTGGGCGCTCAAGGCGCTCTTTTACTGTCACTCAAAACTTTAAACGCGTTTTTCTCAAAAATATGTTAAAAGACGGTTGTCAAAATTTCTCGAGAACTACTCAACCGATCTTGATAAAATTTTACAGGTTTTCGAGATATAATTTATAAGGTCTAGGACGAAGGATTTTCATTTTTTTTTCCTTCGTCCAAGTTCTAGTTTGAAGTCTTAACTGAAACTTTTTTTTTTCAAAAATTTCAGTAATCTGTTATTAAATATGTATTTGTTAGACAGTAAAAAGTTAAAATTAAATATTTTATTTTTTATGTTAAAAAAAAATTGTTAAAAATAAGCCATTTTTTCCTGAAGGAAACCCATGTAACCCCTTATATTAGAAAGATCTTGACTCTAAACATGTGATACATGATACTTTAATCCTTAAAAAAACTTTTACTGTAAAAAAAAATATTTAATGAATATATCAGTGCCTTTCTTTATGTATCTATTAGACAGTAAAAATTAGACCTCCTAAATTAATAAACTAATAACTATGTAGTGTATAAAAATGAAACGACTGAATGTTTTATAGCACATCATCATCAAACCCTAGCAAAGCGTCGATCATCTGTAAAAAACAACGGTCTAGCACATTCACATCACGAGCTTTTTGAAAAGCGTCGCACTAGCGTGCCAGCAAATTCAATAAGCTACATATCCACGGAGAATATATCTAAAGTGGACGCTTTGAATGACGAGTCACTGAGCAGTTTTGATCGCACATACGTGATTGGGGAATGCGGGCACCGAAGAGCCGCATTGGGCGGTGGGACCGGTTATCGGTGTGAAAAACACGGTGGAGGACGTCTACTTCACACTCATCACATTTCAAATGGCTCGGCAGATATTTCCGGCACTAATACACGAGTAGTCTCAAAGCATCATCGTGATCGCGATAACTTACAGTACTGCAAAAACGCAAGCTCACCAAGTGTTCCGGCAATGCTTAATGCCAGTTACTCTGATACCGGTTAGTCACGCTATCTTCCAATACTACTACTTATATTCATATTGCTTTATATGCTTGTTATCTTTATCATCTGCCAGAGCTTTTACACTAATTATTTCATAGATTGCTACATTATTTGTTTTCAGTATGTACTTTACTTTTACACGACCCATGATGCGAAGCGTTAAAGAGTGCTGTACGATTGAAAACAATTTTTACGCCTTTCCCCTGCAACTTTTTTCATTGTCATGCTCTTGTCAGTACACGAACACCCATATAATTTGTAAACCTTCAAAAAGATAATTCAATTTTTATGATATACTTACCGTAATTTTTCTGGTTAAAAATTTAAATTTTAACAAGTAATTTATAAACAATGATTGAATTTATTGATTTGAAATTATTGAGTTCTATAATTTTAATTATAATTATTTGTTTGTCAACATAATTTTGTCAATTAACTGAATAAACAATTGATAAAGAATCAAACGCTAAAACAATGGTTAGTCTCTCAGTTCTTCTTCAGGTAATGTCAATAATAAGAGAAATGACATACATAGATTGCGCATCGTAAGTGCGCGTAATTTAACGTAAAATAATCGGTATGACTCGATAAAGTTTTTTGCTCTATGCAGAATGCAAGGCACTAGAAAGTGCTCTACAATCGCAAAATTTTTTTGGCGTCCTTTCTGCTATAACTATTGGCTATTTTCATTGTTATATTTTTTTTTCGTTAGCGGACACTCACATAATTTGTATATTATCAAATAATTCGATTAAGATTAATTCTCTAATTTTTTAAAATTTATTTACTACGAAAGAAACGGAAAAATCGTTAAAACTAAAAATTTACACCAGTCAAGCAATAGAAAAATATTAGTTGCTTCACTGATAAAGAAATTTGTCCATTAAAGAGAAAAAATCTTGAATCAAGAATACCATTTTGAAGAAAATAATTTTTTTGAATCAATAAAAAAAAATTCTTGAACCAATTAAAATTTATTCAATCCAAAAATAATTTTTTTTGCTTAAACTTTTTTTTCTTTTACTCAAGTAAACTTTTTTTCTAATTCGGATACGCGTTATAAGAACAGCTGGAACAGAGTTGAAGAAGGAAAATACCGAAAAATATTTAAAATATAAATTACTCCAATAATTGAAAATAATAAATTAATTTTTTCCACTTTAGTCTATTAATTAGCAATATAATATATTGTTTATTAAGTATCCAAAACTTTTAAATCTTTCTTTAATTTATTTTAAAACAAAAAAATTTTTAAAATTACAGAAAAAACGGAGGATTCATCGGTAATAATCCAACGATCGGTGTCGGAAAAATCCCGCGAAAAATGCTCAAGATCACGAACCAGTACCGCAGGTACCAGCACCACCCTGACGGCCTCCAGTGGGCACCACCTGACGGCTGGACCAGTGGAGTGTCGCCACCGAACTCAGCCGCGAAAGCACCGCGAGTGTCGTCATACCGAATCACGTCTGCGGCAGCAAGCACGTCTTGAGTACGTTCAAAGTAGCCCTAATGTTGCGACAACTGTACACAGCGGTAAGTTTGCCAGCGCGAATCCCCGAGGAGGCGGAATTACAACTGGTGGTGGACGTGGTGCCATTAACTGCGGACACTCTGGCTTAGGAGACTCTCTAGGATTGGGAATGGGGATGGGGATGGGGGGAAGTGGGAGTGCTATGGGGGGTAGTGAACTAGTTGTAAGAGACGAGACAACTTCAAATCCTGACGGAGTTGCCAGTGGATCCACTGCAAACCTCACGAATATGTGCAGTGCCGCGTCTGACGGAGAACTTCTAGACCGCGAAATACTGCCGATATTCCAAAAATTACTCTCAGAGAGACACAAGAGTACAGGCGGTGCTTATGGCTCTAATATCGCAAGCTGTCCTAATATATCAATTAAGTGTGACATTGTCGAGTATCTTTAACGCTTTCTTATTGTTTATTGTTATTATTATTAATTACATACATATTAATATTAATATTGATAATAGAAGAAAGAAATTAATACTATTCTTACACAGTAAAAAGTTTTTCGTCCGAAACTTCTGTCTATTTTTTAATAACGTTTCGACTATATCTGCCTGACTATAACCGACTTTTTCTACTTAGAATCTAATGAAAGAGATTCAAATACAAGTCAGTCTACGTTTTACTTAGAATTTTTATATAAACTGTTTTTAATGATATGAGGTAAGTTTCTTACGAGTTAATGGGCTTGTAAACACGATAACTTTTGAAAAATGTAATTTTATAACCCAATTTTTTTTAAATCCTTTCGTATGATCAACATGAAGAACACTTTTAAAAATTCTTGCTCAACATTGTTTTGTTTAAATATAATAACTATATTTCGGCTAGAAGTGACAACCAAATTTTTACCCTTCGATCAGCCGTGCTGTTTATTTTTAGAAGTATCAATTTCTTTGACGCGTGAATACACCTGAGATCGTGATTGAGTTACTACAATTTCGACTATTGTTCAAAATCACCAGAAAGTGACGTGGAGTCTATACCTACCAGAGTGTGTAGTTTCTTTTAAATAACGACGGGTTTGTCAAAACTAAACTTTAGAAAATATTTAATTGAAAAATACTATTTATTGTGTACTTAGACAATTATAAATTCATATTATCTTGATAAATTTTATTTGTATTCTCGATATTTTATTTTAATTCTTTAATATTTATACAAACTCTTTCACACCTTTTCTGCTACGTAGTATAATTCAGGTTTCTTTTTTTCAATCGACTTTTACATTAAAATGTTAAAATTGAAGTCTAGAAGTTTTAAATGAAAAATTTTTTATTGTGCAGTCACATTGCAGTCGTCATTACAATATAATGATTTAATCGTCAATTATAAATACATACATTATATATTAATATAATAATTGATCATATATGTATATATTTAAAATAAATATATGAACTTTTAATTAATATTAACAATTAATATATTCGCATGTGCGAATACGCGGGTGTTGCCAATGATTTTTCACGATTTGAATATATATATATGTTCGTTATTATTGATATATATATAAATAAATATTTAAATATAAGTATAAATATAAATATAAATATAAATATAACTAGTTATGTTATATAACTGTAGGTTGCGATGATATTAATACACAGTAAATTGTCAAATTTTTCATTTCTTCCCACTCATCTCTACAGTCAAAATAATTTTGTTATCTGAGAGGTTATGCTACAAAGTGATAAAAAAATTCAATGTTATTTATTTATTAAAGCTTAAATTATTGTTAAAAAACTAAAAAGTTGAAATATATAACGTTGTTAATAGAACAGATTTATTTTGAAGGTGGAGAAATATACTAGATGTTATAAGATATGATATCTAGGTCTAACTTACCTCAAAAAAGTCAATATATTATTATTATTATTATTATTATTATTATTATTATTATTATTATTATTATTATTATTATTACTTTGATTAATATCTACCATTGTTTCTGGCAATTAATTCTGACGTAAAATTGTTTTAAATTGTGATATTGTTTCTAACGTGAAATTTTATAAAAATCTTCTCATCTGTAGCATTTCTTCTCAAAAATAAATACTAAAAATCTATTTATTGTTTAACCCACTGAAGAAATCGAATAGATGTAATGAAACGTATTGTACAATCTAACATATACCCAGTTAGCACAAGCGAAACGAAGTTCACGTAAACCTGCGGCCGGAATTTGACGTAAAGTTTACGCTAACAGTGGCGCAACAGTTATACTTACAACAGTTGACGTGAAGTTAACGCTAACTTGATGCGTAAGTTAAAGTCAAGTTCTGGGAAACTGTTGCAAATGCAGAGGTTGACGCGAAGTTAACATAAAGTTGACGTAAACCATTGAACATCAACTTGGTTGATGGTCAACCTGTGCTAACTGGGTATGCTAACGTAGAAAAAGTAAATTTTCCTATCAATACCGATGAATGGTTTATTTTTCCTGCGACCGGTAAGGTAGTTGGTAGTATTAAGGTGATTAATATAATGACCGTAAATTAAGTAAAATAAAATACAAATAAATTGATTAAAATAACGAATTAGTTGATTGTAATAGCAATGAATTTATGGATGTTAATTGCAGTGATTATTGTTTTACTGTGGACAAGTACTTAAGTGATCAATAACATTTACTCAAATATATGTCTTTACATATATTTACTACTGGACTAAATAATATTAACGGCCGATAAAGTATATTTAAGGTTATTAGCATCTCTTGCTAACTTTATTGATAAGATATAACAAAAGTTTTTTTTTTATTTTATTCATTGTACCAAGTATTCACGTTTATATATATTAATGATGTGGAGTGATTGCCAAATCATTGCAGTTAAAAGATTTGTAGTTATATTTACTAAAATTGGACAATAATAACGAATTACGTCTCAACTAACAGTGTCGTAAATAAGCATTTTCGAATCCGAATATGCCATCTAAAAAATTTTGAAAAAAATGTTGATTAAGGCATTATTGGTTATTATTGTCCAATTACTGAAATTTACTAATTTTTTGACCAAAAGTCAATGAACGAAGCGTTGCAAAATAGCGCGCCTATGACTTGTTAAGCTTAAGTTTGTAAAGAAACAAAATAAAGAAAAAGCAGTTATTGAAACAATTGAAAGTCTTCAATTTTTGTCGGCTTCGAGATTTTTTAAATAATTTTAGAAAAATATACCCTGATAGCCTCACTGTTCAAGAACATAAAATTCAGTAATTTAAAAAAAATTTTCGTAAAGTTTACGTAAAGTCTTTCTGAATCAGAGTTGCACTTAATGTGATGAAAATTAAATCTTTATGTTAAACTGGTTACCGATTCCGAACGCCGATCGACGGCAAGTTTAAGTTAGCATAGCCATCAGAATAAATTTCCTAAGTCGGGAAAGAAGAAATCTAAAAAAAAATGAAGCAAGATTGTAAAATTGTAAAAAATTGAACAAAAAATTTTTATTTAAATGAGTACTAATTGCAACTCTGTAATTTGGCAACACCTCCATATAAAACATGAACATAATGATATAAGAAATTGTACAACTAAAAAATGAAGAAACTTTAGCAAGAGATTTCGTATGAATGTTAAATAATTAAATCATTAAAAATAATGGATCGTCGATCGATCAATCGTTTCGGCAGCTGTTACTCGTTAATTAATTAATTGCACCTATAAATATATACAAATATAAATATATAAATAAATATACATTATAATTATTAATAATAAATCAATAACTAAATAGAGAAAAATAATCGATAGAGAAGAAAGCAATGAATTTATTGACGAGTGATATTAATGCCGCTCTCTTATATAATTTTTTGTAAATTTTAATATTGTTAAATGACATTCCTATAGAGTGCGATGTCTTGTTCCTTGTTCATTCATTTTTTCTACTCTAAAATATAAATGAAGTAATATTTAAAGAAAAGAAAAGAAGAAAACACAATTTTCGAGCCAATTTACGTAAATCGTCATTAGCTCAGGTACCCGAGTCATTAATCATCGATCATTAATCATTAATCATCAATCATTTTCATTAGTGGTCGAAAATTAATCGTTACAGCTATTATTATTATTATTATTGTGAAAAAAAATATTACCACCATGACTCGTTAAAATGTGACGATTTCTCACGAGCTGGTTCACTGGTTATGATATTTATAGTCATGTAAATAATTAAATAAAGTGAATTAACCTCGTTAATCAATTACCAAATTGATCAATTCATTGTACTTCTTATTTTCATCCGCGATAGTTTTTTTTGTTGTTGAAATTCCGATGCTAATAAATTAACAGCATGTTGAATTTTTTTTCTTTATTTATTATTATTATTATTATTATTATTATTATTATTATTATTAATGGAATAATTAAATTGACACGACGTAAAAATTATTGTGATACTGTTGAGTTTACTTTGTACAAGTACCTATGCATTGTTATTATCCTCATCATTATATCACCACGTAATACATTTAATAAATGTTTATAAAATGAAATGTATGATTCGTAAGAGAGAAAAAGAAGCGATTAAATATATATAATACGGTTAAGAATTTGTTAACTTATTTTCACCTTTGTCTTATATGTGTGAAATAATTTTCATTTTTATTTAAAGTTGACGATAGCTAGAGTAGCTTACAAACTCACATTTAAAAAATATAATAGAAATTTTAAATGAAAGACTGGGAATGATTATAGAAAATCCTAATTCATGAAACGAATATTCGCATCAAATCCGTTTTTACATTTAAATTTTATTCAATAAATCAGAAAAATAATTTTTCTAAGACAAAAATAGCTCAATTAATTTATAAATAAGAGCAATTCAAACTTTTTCTTTTTTGCAAAAAATCGCATTAATGTAGGATCTTATTGAAATAACTTTTAAGATAGTATCACAGATAACACCACAAGTGTCAAATGTTCCATAAAAAGTCTCATTTGATTTAAGTAGTTAATTTTCCTATGCAATTTTGCGTTAGAGAAAGAGAGACAGAAATAATTTTCGAAAGTTTCTTATAAATTATTACTATACATGTTCGGAATCTGTACTGTTAAATACGCAAAGTATTCAATATGTTATTTCTTTTCATCGCCAAAAATTTATTAAAATCTGAAAATCGTTTTTTGTAAACTAAAATAATAACTGTCATTTCTCATGGAGATAATGTTCAACCCTGAAACTTCAGAAGCTCAATATTTTTTTTACTGGTTCTCTTGAGCTTTCCAAAAATTTGTTGGATTTATTTATATTATCATAACTTACTAATATGTCAAATTTCATGAAATTTCTAACGGTAAATCTCTAACCGAAGGTACTACCTTAAATACAATAATTTTTCAAATTTTTGTAAATTATACCTGAAATCTTATAAAATAAACTTCGATTTCCTCGTCATTCTTTTCTCCTCGACTGAAAATTACCTACTCAACTATGACTGTTTGATGAAATTTTACTACTGCATTCGTTTTTACGATCCTGCAAGTTTTCAGTAACTTTGAGAAATATACTTCCATTTCAGCTGCCGAATGGCTCTTTTATTTTTATATATTAAATAAAATAAAGAATGCACCCTGCGGAGTTTCTTTTTATTAATAACATAAATAAAATTCTTCTTAAAATGAATTTTACTCCCAAGGGATTAAATAAATTGAAAATCATCCACTCTGGAAATTTTTTACAGTAAACAAAAAATAAATGTTGTCAATTATTTTCAATTTTAAAATAAAATTTTATTCGTTAAGTATTAAAAAAAAATAAAAAATCTTAAAAGTCAGATATCAAAATTATCATTTATATATCAAATATTATCACTTCACAAGCAAAGATTTACCAATTAGATTATAATTAATATCGACATGCAATAATTGTGTTAATCCCCGTAGCTTGCACATACAATCGTAAAGTTATCGTATTGTTTGACACGGGAATCCCGGACACTCGGGATTTCCCAAGGAATTTGTCGGCACTTGCTATACCTACGCCTATATATGTCCATTCTATCTCCACATCTCTGTTGTGCCAACACATAGCAGCAACAAAACACTTGATCTAAACAATACTAAGCTCTTGTTATTCAGGTGCAGCTGTCGACTATCGACCATTGGCTAATTGTTACCGGATTAACACGACTACAGTTAAATGTTACTGCAAAGCATGGAGCAAATGGACTTTTGTGCTACCTTCCTCTCTTTTCTTTTTATCTATTCACCCCTATTTTTCCGGGATTTTACTACGGAATCAGGTATTTTATCCTAAACATTATGGAAACAAAAGAAAATTTTCCTTTATCTTCCGGAGAATGCTAAGCTCATTAACTTCCGAAACTATTTTATCAAAAAACAAAAGCCAACTGTAAAGTAATATAAAATTTAATGAAGAATTATTTCTATACTGAACTCGAAGTTCAACTATAAATAATAACATTTTGGAATTCTTCTTTTGAAAGTAGGTAAAAAAATCGTTTTTCTTTTTAATAACAAGGGGTTACACTGAAAAAAAAAATTCTTGACTGGAGTGTAAATTTTCTTGGCTCAAGAAAATATCAAGGAAAATTGAAAATTTCTTGAATGAAGTCAAAGCTTCTTGAGACAAGATAAATTTCTTGAGCCAAGAAAATTTCTTCTTGCTCCAAAATAATTTTTGTTTTCCTTAAAATTTTCTTGGCGCAAGAAATTTATTTTTTGTGTATACAAAAGTACAGTCAGAGGCACAATAAATTATATATTATTTCGGAAAAAGTTTTTTGACACAATTTATTCTTTTAGAGAGCGTCCTAGAAAGCTGTTTCAACTATTTCCAGCGGAACGTCCGACCGCGTGCGCGCGTGTGTGTGTGTGTGTATTTAAATAAAATTTTGTCCTACAATATCTTCAGAACTAATGAACCGATAAAAATGAGCAACATGGCATCAAAATTTTTCATTGAAACTTCAATCTGATTAGATTTTGGGGTCAATTAGTTTAACCGTTTCAAAGATATTCAAAAATAAAAACCAAAAAAAATTTTTTTTTAATTTTTTTCAAAATATTTGGCTAATCAACTCTACACTTCAGAGACATTTTTTCTTGTACTTTAAAAATTGTATTAAATGCCACCAAGTAAATCAAAATTGAATGAGGCGTTCAAAAGTTACAGCCATTTAAAAATTTCTAAATAATGGTTTTTTTTATGTAACCTTTGAACAAAACGGCAGAGACAGCCACGTGGCATGCGTCTGACTTTGACAATCACCCATGTTAAGTTAAGCAGCACTCACTGTGGTTAGTACTTGGATGGGTGACCGCCTAGTCAGCGCTGGCAAGCGCGTAGATCTTCATACGCTAGAAGAGGAGACTAATGTTCCGGTAAAGAAGAGTTTCTTATCAATTACCGTGAGCTTAGCCCTATTCCGACTGTACTGGCATGGGTTTTCTCCGTAGTTTCCCCATGTCACTACTCCAAGAACCTAGGAAGAGGTGAGGAATAGGGCGAATGCAGTGCAGAAAGCATAATTGGTCCACAGCCACAAAAATTAAAAAAGAAGTGTCGGGTGGGACGTGCTGAGGTCCAATATGAAGAAGAGACAGTAAAGCGTAGATCTAGGGAAAAGAGGGAGATCAGCCTTGTAAGAATCGAGAAGGTGTACAAGTAAAAAGCAAAAATAAAATAAAAATATAACCTCTCAATATTTGAGATTTAAGATCTCAAAGTCAACCAATTAGAAGTTTTTTGAGTTAAAAAAAAAGCGGGAAGTTCCAGCAAAAATGGCCTAGGCAGGTGCAACCGCTTTTCAGATTTTTCTTGTATAATTCATAAAAATTTTCAACTCGAAACTATCAAATTCAGTTCAATTTTATGCCAATAACATTCATTTCAGATTAATCCAAATGAAATGATAAGAATTAATTCATTCTTAAAAAAATTTTTTTCAAACAATTAGTTAAAACCAATAGAAGCTGAGGTCTCGTAAGATATCTCGAAAGCTATTAACTGAATTAATTTAAAATTTTTAAGAAATGTTTTCGATATATCACATACTTTAAAAAATCTAATTTTTGAAAAATTCAGCCTGTATCTAATCTCTTAACTTAAAACTAATAATTATAAATTTTAATCATACTTGTAATATAATGACTCAAAATACGTTCAATCTAAGGTCAGGTATAAGTAACATCCAAATTTCTACATTCTCATAATAAAGAAGGAATCAACATTAAGTATAGAACAAATTTGAAAAAGAGGGGGATTAAAGAGCCATGCTGAATTCTAAGGCAGTAACTGTATATGTATGTGGCTAGTTACAATCAGTTATATTTTCGAGCTCTTCTGAATAGGGTGCCAACCAAGTCGTTTTCGAAGAAAAACGAACAATTTGACAAAATTTCAAAATGGCTTTTCGTATGCAGACAATTGTTATTTTATTTAGTGCAGTTTTTACAACCATTCTCAACAGTAATTTTGTTGAGCCAATAACTTTTTTTAAACATGGAGATATTCCTATTCTTGGTCGAGGTATGAATTCTGTTTCATTTTTTTAACTCTACGAATGCTGTCATAAATATCATTAATGATAACTATCATATAAACATTATTATTATTATTATTATTATTTTGATTATTATAATCATGATTATTTAATACAGATTTTTGAAAAGTTATTAAAATATTAAATAATATTAATAACACGTAAGATAAAATATATTTTCAGTAAAAAAAAAAAAAAAAACAATATTTTGAAACTACGGTAACGACAGTCAAGTAAAAAATAAACAAACTTATGTTGATTTCAATAAAATATATACTCTATAAGAATATTTGATTTACTTTCGATAGCCATTTCTGATAACATAACTTTGAATTTCCAAAAAATTATCGTTCAAATAATTTGTAACTTACAAATATTGAAAAGTCAAAGATTATAAAATTCTAAGAAAATTAAATAACTTTAAATTTAATTTGACTCCAAAATTCATTCAATACAACAAAATTTTTATTAAATAAAAGAATGATATTGTGAACAAAAATAGTGAACATTTTTTTTTATAGTTTTTAACATTTAAGCCGATTCCGGTTAATACAGATCTATTATTTATTATTGTGTTAATTTATTTTATCCAATTCAGCAATAATCAGATCCCAGAAAATTATATTAGTAAAGGTTCAGGTTAATACAGTAGGTTAAGCCGATGTATATCAGCGAAGCTTTTGAACAACGTATATTTTTTGAGTTTTTTTTTTCCTTAGAAATATTTTTTACATAAAATCTCTGTCTAAAATCAAGTTATAATACAAATACAACGGAACGATTTTTCAGCTGACTCTTACCAGAGATCTGTAGACGAAATGGAGAAACCATTGACATCAAGAGATCATGACGCAAGTCCCGGACAATTTCCGTGGATGGTATCAATCCACATTATCCGAATTGACAATGATGATCAGTACTTTCATTGTGGTGGATCGATAATCTCAAATCGTTGGGTACTAACCTCTGCGCACTGCATGAAGCAATCTGAACGAATATTAGTAATGTTTGGCGACGTAAACAGGGCCCATGCTGACTACCACTCCTATCAAGGCCCAGGGTTCGCAATGATGGGACCCCACGTTTTTTCTCATCCATATTGGGATGGACACCACGAAAATGACATTGCACTGCTTTACATGCCCGAGGACATTCCTTTTGGACGTAAGATTTTCTTAAAAACTCTCAATGATCAATTATCATCAACAATTAATTACAATCATTAATGATTGATTATTAATAATCATAACAATCGATCATCAACTATGAGTAATTAATAAACAATCATTAATAATTAATGATTAATAATAAATAACTTATATTCGATCATTCATAATTAATCATCAATAATCAACAAGTAATCATCAATTATCGATAATCAATAATTAACGTTCAATAATTATAATTAACAGCTACGGTCCAACCGATAAAGCTTTCTGGCCACATGGATACCTACAAGTCCTACAGTGGAAAGCAAGCTCTAATTATGGGCTGGGGACTGAACGGCACAGGAAGAGAAACCGCCATTCTCCAATATGGATTCTTGCCAATCATCTCAATCGAGATGTGTTACATAAACGGATACATAACCTCAGATACACTGTGTACCGCAGCAAACACAGGAATTGACGCATGCCCAGGTGACAGCGGTGGTCCTCTTATCGTTTACAGCCAGAATTACAATCGCTACGTACAAGTTGGCGTCGTACGTGCTGGAGTGAACAAAGAATGTCCAAGTGCGTATCCTGGGTTTTACACACGCGTTGACTCTCACTACCTTTGGATTCAAAAAACCACGGGAATACTATTTTGATTTAAACATTTCTAAAATTTGACTGATGTATTTTCGATATTTCAAGACGAAAAATTTTTTCTGAGATTAACCTTGACAGTTATTAATCGTTAATGACAACAGTAATGTAAATATTGTAAATTACACATAAAGATTAGACTGTTAAGAAATTGAATTAAATTATAAGTTTAAGAATACTGTAAATAATTATTTAATTTTAATACCTCGATAACTTTCGACGTCTAGATATACATTTAATACAACCCTATCAAAAAAATCTATATGGGAAACCAGTCTGGACTCCCACATGGCGTTTTCGGATAGATTCCCATATGGTTTCCTAGATAGGAATCCAGGCTACGATTCCACATAGATTCCCATATTAATCAGTCGAAAAAAATTTATTTACAAAATTAAAAATAATTATGAAGTATTTGCCAATAATTATTTATTAATCGAAATTAGTTCTGAAAATGATGGATAGACTTGATCCCGGTACCTCATGGTTGACAGTTATCTACACTTCGCACTGGCCTAAGTTACGTTCTTACGAGATTTATGTTTATTCCACATATGAATTCACTATAGGAATCTATACTTTCGATGTGAATTCCCCATACAGGAATCCATGAACCCACAGGTTCCTATGTGGATTCCTATAGGAATCCATACTTCCTATGTGGATTCCCATATAAACTCATGTGGATTTTTTTGATAGAGAAGTATGTTTTGTATCTTAAATATGAAAATGATTCATTGTAAAATACTAAACATAATTTTTTTCATTATCATTAATCTAAATAATTAATGTATTTATCTGGTAATCATAAAAAATAAATATGTGAAATTATTTTATTCGGTGGGTTGATCATTAAAAGAGTTTTATTTCAATCTAATGTTGGTCACTTGATTTTTTACTTTGAGTTAAAATAAAAATTTATCGATGAAAATAAAATAAGAAACTTTTTATCATTATTTATAAGAGATCACATACTTTTGAATGTAATTTAGAACAATTAAGAACGCTCATTTATTTTGACAAAAAAAAATCTGGAAATCGGTTGACCGCGCAGGTCAACCCTACACGGAAAAAGTAAACTGTAAAATTCACTCGGGTTCCGGTTAATTTTTATAGTTTCAAACAGTAAAACGGACATCGGGGTAGTAAAAGTAGAAATCTTACAGAACTTAATGTAGAAAGTGTATAAGCCAGAATTTATAATTTAATATCAACAATAAGTGATTAGTAGCTGTCACTATAGTAAATAACGACTCTCTCATCTTAAAAAATTGCAAATTCAAACAGTAACAATTAAAGTTTTAATATTATAATCCATACTATAAGGAGAAGGGGAACACAGATAAGGAGAAGAGGGTCTCACTCTGGCAGAATTTAACATTTGAAACAGTAAAAATTCTACTATGAAAATGTATATTTTACCAGTCCAAGCAAGTCAATAATTATAGTTTCATTTTTAGCATTGCGTTTAAAATTTACTATTTTTTTATTTATTTATTGTTTTTCCAGATGTACAATTATTTTAGTAACTCTGTTACATTTTTACAATTGTTTATATCCTAAACCTGCCCTGGCGGATTCGGCAACACGGTGAAAGCACAGTCGATTAACGGTTGTTTCACGGTCGTTTCACCGTATAAAGTCCGTTGTTACCGAGCGAGTTGTCAGTCTGCATCGGATACAGTTGTGAACGATATTCACTGTGAATTAACAAAATATATACGGTGCAAACGCAAGTGAATCTACGATGTTATGACCGACACCGTACGCTCAATATACTGTCGAAATACGGTGATTTTACGCTACTGTCACGGACAATAAAATAAAAAAAATACTTCGGACAGTCTCGACCGGGACTCGAACCCGGTTCATCTGGTCGCGCGCCCGAAACTTTACCAGTTAGGCTATCTGCGACGTTAGTCGTAATGTCAGATTTAGTGACATGATAAGGTGTCAAAACCAAGTCATTTTTTGATTGTACAGATAAAAATAGCTCAAATAAAGTTATCCTTTTTCCATGACTTCATAATAATAATCGTAATAAATGATTAAAATTTTTTATGATTACGAAATTCTTAATTTCGAAATTACGGTGAAATTATTAACTGTATAAAAAAAGATCTGGAAAAGAAATTGCTAAAAAAAAGTATTCACAACTATACTCATCGTTCACTATCAAACGACGGTCGTTCGACAGACAAGTGACGGTTATTCGACGATAATTTGTCTACACTGTGAATTGACGGTGCTTTCACCGTCGTTTCACGATCATTTTACCGTGACCACGAATCCGCCAGGGTGTATTTCCTGCTTTATTATCGAATTCCTGCATTTTTGCGGCTGTGGTCCGACTTGTGCTTTCTGTACTGTATTTACCCTGCACCTCACCTCTCAGGCTTTTGGAACAGAATCATGGGGAAACCACGGAGAAAACCCATGATAGTACAGTCAGAGCTGGGCTAAGTCTGCAGTGATTGATAAGAAACTCTTCTTTATCGACCACTGAAGCATTAGGTCCTTCTCCTAGTGTACAGAGATCCCTCACGCTAGCCAACGCTGACTAGAGCGGTCATCCATTCAAGTTGTTGCTTAAATGTGTGATCGCCCAAGTCAGACGTGTGCCGCCCGGCTATAATCACTGAAAAATATTGGTGCGTGCCGGGATCAAACCCGGGTCCCACTCTTTCGAAAAGCGGGCACCGAGCCGACTAGGCTATTGCCAACCTCTTTTAAGATTTACTATTTTACTTTGTAAATATTGACGTAGCTTCTATTAGAAATTTAGTAACTGTATTTCATACTTTTTACATATCATGCGATCATTTTTTCGGTACGAAATGATAACTATCAAAGTCAAAATTCTCAATTTTTATACTTTAACATTTTTGACATTTACATAGCAAATATTACTGTTTGAAAAAATATTTTCTTACACGTAAAGAATAAATTGTTTCATTTCAATGATAAATATAACATAGTGATTATTAAAATCACGATTTAACTGTTTAAAATGGTAATTTTTAGCAGTTGACAGTTATATAATAAGTATACTTATTATGAATCGACTATTATTTATTACATTTTACTTTTTTCCATGTAAAACTTCCCGCTAAATTTAAATTTGAACAGCTTAAAATGTGTTTTTCGATTAATATTTTAGCTTTTCAAGCTCAAAGCAATGTTTTTCACATTTTGAGCTCTTCAAGCTTTATTTATTAAACAACTATAACTTTTCTATGCGTCGTTCGATTGTCTTTTTCAAAAAAACACTCAACGCAGTATTTAAAGCACAAAACGAAAAAGTACAGGTTTATATCTTTCAATTTTCTTAGCGGGAAGTTACAAATTGTAAAAACACAAGACAATAAAATGAAAACTTTTTGAAAGATTGAATTTTAGAAAAAAAATTTACCGAAGTAAATACCAAAAAATTCAATTTTTGAACTGAATTCAACAGAAATCTAACAGTATCCTTTTACCATACAATTCATAATTTTTTTTTTATTGACGAATTTCAAATATCTGAATTCTTCATAGTTGATTAAATGAACCTTTAAAAGAAATTGAAGTTTCAATTAAATTTTATAAAAATTGAAAATTGGAAATACGTAGTGTTACGTTCCCAAAATTAGGTATGTAAATCAGTGTTGCCAATGCCTGGGTAATTACCCATTTTTCGGGTAATTCGATATCGAATGGGTAAGTAGACGGGTAATTAGATTTGAGTCGGTAAAATCGGGTAATCTGCTTAATCAAGATGGAATATTGTAAAAATATTGCATTGCAAGAGTTAGACAATGAATGGAAGCGACACGAATTGTTGGATTTGACTGATTTCAATATTGATATAAATTTAGACTCAGAAGATTATTGGAGAGAAATCTTTAATATAAAAAAAGGTAATGGTGAACTATTGTTTAAGAATTTAAAAATAGTTATACACTTTCTACTTGTTTTACCATTTTCAAATGTAACCGTTGAGAGAATTTTCAGTGATATTAAAAATGTAAAAACTGATCATAGAAATAACTTATCAACTGATACATTAAAGTCTATTTAAATTACTAAAAACTTTTTATCCAAAGACAGTGATATTATTAACTTTGAACCAAATGAAGAAATGTTAAATACTAACATTTGGGATAAGAAAGACGTTTAAATATTAGAATATTTATGTATGTTACGTTATGACTTTTATAAAAATTTTAAATGTTAAATTTAGAATAAAATTTTCATATAAAATAAAGAATTTTATTTAATAATTAATAATCTTATTCATTTTATGTTGTCAATACTGTAAGAATATAAGATTATAAAAAAATTTTCATATTTATTTCCATATAAATAGAGTTGGTATCAGTGTTGGGTAAAAACGGGTAATCAGATTTCGAGGAAAGGGTAATCAAGATTTCACCCATTGGCAACACAGGTATGACCTAATGAAAACATGGTACGGTTCAGTGTTCTTGATCTGGAAAATAATCCGCACATTAAAATCATATTGATAATAGACTACGCCACTTGTCATCCACCAGCTGAAGAACTGAATCAAATGAGTTTTTCGTGTAGCATAATGTACTTGCCTCCATATGTTACCGCGCTTATCCAGCCTCTAAATCAGATAATAATTGAAAAATTTAAAAGATCATTTCGTTGTATGTTACTACAACGGATACTAGCCGGAGACGGACTACAGAGTGGAGAAGATAATTTGAAATCGCTTGATTTGATCGGTTGTTTTGACATTTGTCAACTAGCATGGAACTCAGTTTCAGAAAACGACATAAAAAATAGCTGAAAAAATTTTATTCCACAAGAAACTGAAGATATTTTGAGATTTCAATTAATTGAAGTATCTGAATTCCAAATTCTATTACATAAAATCCCGACGCAAGATGTTTTGGTTATCCGCGGCCACGGCAACTCTCTGCTGACGCCTTATCACAAGCGATTTCCGTTACTCCGCTGTTAGTATAACCACCAGCGAAGCAACTGATATCGCTTGGTATGCGTTCTGAGAAACATCTAAATTAAAGTAAACGTTTTTAAATGAAATAAAATAAATCTTGAGAAAAAACAAAAATCGAAATTAGGCGAAAATTCGTGGAACGTAACAGTAGCAACTAAGTTCTAAAAGAAGTCTTTGACTAATGAAAAAAAATTACTAATGATTTATAATAGTAAACAAAATCAATGATAGCAAAGCCAAAACTTAAATACATACCGGAAAATTTTGACTATACCTACAATAATATGACACTGACTCAAACTATGTCAAATCGACTTAATTCTTGAGATTACATAAATTTTTAAGACTTTACCACATGAATCACTGTCTAGCCATAAATTAGACAAATTCTAATGCTAATCGTAAGAAAATTACTAATAGATTCCGAGTTTGTCACGTTGGAACCAAAAAATCAACAATTTCTCATGTGAGGGTACTGATCGTGAAGTACGTATTACAGTCAACTTAATTTTTAAGCTTACATCAACTTTTAAGACTTTACCACATAAATCACTGTGAAATCTTACATTTCACAAATGGTAATGCGAACTGTGACGGAATTACGAATAGATTCCGAGTTTATCACCTTGGCACCAAAAATTGACAATTTTCTAGGTTAGGGAACCGGTCGTAAACTATTCCAATCGACTTAGTTCTTGAGCTCACAACAATTTTTAAGACTTCACTACATGAATCACTGTCTACCCATTGATTCCACGAATTCTAACCCTAATCGTAAGAGAATTACTAATAGATTCTGAGTTTATCGCGTTGGAACCAATAATCGACAATTTTTCAGGTGAGAGTACCAGTCGTAAAGTATTCCAATCGACTTAATTCTTGAGCTTACACAAATTTTTAAGACCTTACCACATAAATCATTGTCTAACTATAGATAACACAAATTCTAGTGCTAATCGTGAGAAAATTACAAATCAATTTCGAGCTTATCGCAGTGGAACCAAAAATTTGGAAATTTCCAGGTGAGGGTACCGGTCGTAAACTATTCCAATCGACTCAATTCTTGAGCTTACATCAATTTTTAAGATTTTACCACATAAATCACTCTCTAACCAATGATTACACAAATTCTAATGCTAATCGTAAAAAAATTACAAATAGATTTCGAGTTTATCGCGTTGGAAACAAAAATCGAAAATTTTTCAGGTGAGGGTACCGGTCGTAAAGTATTCTAATCAACTTAATTTTTAAGCTGTTTTTAAACTTATGACATTATAGGTCCTTTACGACTACTATTAAATAGATTTTAGAAATTAAATCTAACTGAATATAAATTTGCAAATAACTTGATATAAAATAGAATAGAAAAAATTTAACATAATAGCTTTAGTTGATTTAGAAAGATAGAAATTCGTGGAAGGAAATTTTCTCTGTTGAGGGCTGTCTGGATGTTGGTTGAAATCCGATACGGAGATCTCAGTAAGTTGAGTTGAGGGCATGACATTAAGATGTGTTTGACAGAGGCGTATTCGTTGGGTGGCTAAGCATAGGTTGACGTTAGTTTTGCTTAGTAAATGGTTATGAGAAAACACGGTGTGCCCTATTCTTAGTCTGGTCATTTGGCATTGGTCAGATCTTTTTTCGAGGAGAGGTCTTGTCTCTGAAGTGTTGTTGCGTATTTCATGTAGATGAGATGATCCCATTCTCCAAAGTCTGTCCCATTTGGTCTTGATGTAGTTCTTGACCATCTTTTTGAAGTCAGTTGGAGTGGTTTGGAGAGACAAGGTAAGATCGGAACCTGAGGTTGTTGCATCTTTTGCTTCGATGTCTGCAAGTTCATTACCGTTAATACCTTAATGTGAGGGGATCCAGATGATTCTGATGACTCTAGTGTGAATTGTGTTGTAGATGATAGCTTGGCACTCTTGGATGATGTTATCAGAGGAGTTCGGATTTAACAGTGCTTTTATTACTGATTTTGAATCGGAGAAAATAGCTGTTTTGTGTATGTTCAGTTGACCAATTAATTTGAGGCTCTTGAGTATCGCAAAGGCTTTGCATAAGAAGATAGAGTATGATGGTGGAAGTTTATACCTAAATGTCCTGTCATTAATGATTAGGGCACATCCTCGTAGGTTGTTGAGAATAGATCCATCGGTGTAGATCTGGGTGAATTGTTCTAGTTGGTTGATGATTTCTGTAAAAAGGTTCCTATAGAGAATTGTAGGTGTGTTTTCTTTTCCCCAAGTATGTTCACCAATAGATAAGTCATAGCATTCCGTTGGAGCTATCCAGGAGGGGACCTGAGAGAATTGCAGATGGTATAGAGTTAAATTTTGGAATTCACATTGTTGGTCAGCTTGATGAGGAAGTCGTGGATTTCTGAATGATTATCAGAGTTGAGGTTTGGGTGTCTTTGAGGTAGGTTTTGGTGGAGCTCTGTGATAATTGAGGGGGCTGAGGAAGCAAAGTTTAAGGATAATTGTTCTCTTCTTATGTCCAACGGTGTTTCTCCAGATTCTGCTAGTGAGCTCATTCTAGGGCTGGTCCTATAAGCTCCTAAGGCAATTATTAGTGAAGTGGTTTGAATAGAATCTAGTTTTTTTAGGTGATAGTTTGAGGTGAATTGGTATAGGGTACAACCGTAGTCAAGTTTCGATCGGATGATGGCTCTGTAGGCGTTGATTAGAATTTGTGAGTCAACTCCCCATTTATTTGAGGCGATGGACTTGAGCAAGTTTAGGCGTTGATGGCATTGCCGTTTTAGTTCTGTTATGTGTAACTTCCATGTTAAAGATTTGTCGAAGAGGATACCTAGAATTTTTAATTTGCAGGTCCGATGTAGTTCTTTGTTGTTGAGAAATAGTTTAGCTGACTCCGGTTGAATTTTCTTTTTACGGGAAAAGATCATAAACTCTGATTTGCTAGTAGAAAATTTGAACCCTGTTTTGTTGCTCCAGTCTGTTAAGTGGTTTAATGACATTTGAAGGAAATGACAGATGTTTTGGGGGTCTTTGCCTGAGCAGAAGATAGTTAGGTCGTCAGCGAAGAGGAGAGCATGAGACGGGGCTGATATACACTGCACAACTTCATTGATAGCTATTAGGAATAGGAGGACACTTATAACCGATCCTTGAGGGAGACCATTCTTGATTTTCCTGGGATCATATAATGAGTTGTTAACTTTTACTTGTATAAGTCTTTCTCTAAAAAAATTTTTTATGAAGTTGAGTATGGGCCCAAGTAGTTTTAATTCATTAGCGAGGATATTAACGACTCTTGGTCTGTGGACCATTTCGTAGGCTTTTTTAATATCAAGCGAAATTACTATCGCTGTTAGCTTATTGGAGAATGTCTTTTTAATAGAGCTGCGTAGGTGGTGTAGGTGATAATTGGTAGAGTGAGCTTTCCTGAAGCCGTTTTGAGTTGCCGAGAACCATCTTAGATTTTCAAGGTACCAAGTGAGACGTTTATTAATCATTTTTTCTATGATTTTACCTAGGTTACACGTCAATGAGATAGGACGGTAATTTGAGGGGTTGGATTGATCTTTGCCCGGTTTAGTGATTGGTACTATGATAGCTAGTTGCCAGATTTTTGGGAAGACGTCGTGAGACCAAATATAGTTGTATTTTGTCGATCAAGATGGTCGACATATAGCTAGTTTTATTTCCGTCAATTTTTTTAATTTTTTCCAGTTTATCTCTGGAGGAGTTTGGGAATTTTTTGAGGAGACAAAGTTTCGCCAAGATGATCTTCTGGATTCTTTGAGGTTTCTTCTAGCAATATCTCGGGATTTTTTGTATTCTATTAGTAACTCAATATCCATTTTTTTTCTTCAGTAGTTTTTGAAAGCGTTTTTTTTTTGTCGTTTAAGGATTTTTTAGTTTCTTCAGAGCACTATTCGTATTGTTTATTGTGTTTATTGTTTGATATTTTGGGAAATGTAAAATCAGCGGCATCTTTGATGGCTTAGACAAGGTTATTTATAGTTTCATCAATCAGCTGTTCTGAGTTAGGAGTGGGAAGCAGTTTGATATTATTTTCAGCAGTTTGAGCAAAAAGATTCCATCTATCTGTGCGGAATTTCCATTTTGGGGGGTTAGCTTCTTCTCTTGCGTGGTTAGGATCCTCGATAGAGATGTGGATGGGGTAGTGGTCGCTGTCATAGAGGTTATCATCAGTTCTCCAGAATATATTATCTGTTAAATCTGGGTATGCTAGAGTGAGGTCGATGCAGCTTTCTGTACTCGATGAAATGTTAAAGTGGGTAGGAGAACCGTTGTTTAGTAAGGTGAGGTAGTTATCAATCCAGTCTTCGATGATAGTTCCTCTATTTGAGTCGATTTTGTGGGAGCCCCATATGTGATTATGGCTGTTGAAGTCGCTAACTATAATGCAAGGGTCTTCTACTTGGTTAGTAATGTTATTTAGTTCATGAGCTGTTAAATTGTGGCTGTTGGGGATATATAGGTTGCAGATATTTATTTACTTGTGAAGGTGGATGGAGGCAGCTACTACTTCAAGATTGCTATTTACGATGATTTGTTTACATGGAATGGTGTTCCTAACATATATGGCGACCCCGCCGCTCGCGTGTCCTGATGGTCTGTTTTTAAAGAAACATTTGTAGCCATTGAAATTGACGGAGTATTTGTTTTTGAAGTGAGTTTCTTGAATACATATAATGTCAGGTTTGTTGTTTAAGATCAGGAGTCTTAGAAATTCGTATCGTGTGTTTAATCAATTTAAATTCCATTGTAGTATGTTCATGGTAGAGAATTATTGTTGAGAAAATGGAAGGCGGGGGAGATGGAGTTGATGAGTGATTTCGTTTTAACTTTGTTCCGAGTGCAACTCTGAGGTTAGCCAGGTTTTTTCTTCAAATGGTAGATTAAATTCATTGGTTATTTTATTTTTAAGCCTGGTAAATCTTTGCTTTTGTCCTCTTGTTTGTAGGAACTTGTATAAGATCGTCAAGGTGTGTCTAATATCCAAGGGTGAGATGTTATATTCGGTGATTGTCGCTTTGATGGTGTCAGACTGGCTTGCTTTGTCAAATAAGTTTTGAAGTTGGTCAGAGGAAAAGGTATATTTTCCTGGGTTGGTCGAGATTTCTTTTTCAATTGTTAGAGGAAGAATAAATCTTGAATTGTGATCGTGTTCAGTTCTGGGCTTTTTAGGCTTTGTTTTAGTATTGATGTGGTCAGTTTGTCTGGTTTGCTTAGTAGCGTCCACCTCCATAGTCAGTTCAGAGTTAGAAAAGGTAGAGAGAAGACGTTTTGGGATTACAGGTTGTGTTTTATCTGCTGGGGCAGTTAGGGGTTTTGGAAGGGGCATGATATTTGATGAGTTACTTGGAGGCTTTGATGGAGGGGATGTTGATATTTTATTTTCTTCCTTGCTGTGGTCACTGGGGCCGGAGATGGTGGTGACGGAAGAAGAGGGGGTAGTTTTTTTCTATATCGTACGAGATTTGATGAGGTGCCTTGTTGTTTTCTGTGCAATCTTTTGCTAAGTGACCCTCGTTGTGGCACACAAAGCATGCTGGTGAGTCGGTGGACAGGTAGATGTTATACACTGCGTCGTCGAAAGGGATTTGTAAGCATTCAGGAATTTTTGTGATGTCATCAGGGCAGATAAACACTTGTCTTCGAAAGCTTATGATGTGGTTGAATCCACGTTCGTTCATACCAATTCTAAGAAATGTGAACGGAGACGTTGTTTTAACTTGGTGTCGATCAGGAGCGTCTTGTATGTAGCTGTGGGGGATGACTGGTGGGACGTTAGAGAATACAATTCTTTTGTTTCTGGTTATTAAGGGGCGAATGTTTAAGATGTGATGTCCAATGGAGATGTTCTTGTGGATGTCGACGAATTGATCAGCTATTGATTTGCTAGCAAAGTAGACGCATATGCGACTGTTAGCAATTCGAGAGATGAAGCGGATGTTTGCTGAGGAAACTTCAACTGCGATGGCCTTGACATATTCTTTAATTGGGACACCTTCGACCGCGTCAATAATGACCGCAAAGTCTTTCGTGGGGAAGAATTCCGTTTTGGTGGCTGAAGCGTAGTGGGATTCGTTGTTGGGGGGCGACATGGTGGGTGGAAAGGAGCAATCTCTGTAGTCAGAGATTACTTAAAGCACCTTGGTTAAGGGCCCAGAAAGGGATTTTTGGCTAGATCAAGCACTTGGTTTGCACGTTAACAATAACACGATAGGTAGATGATAGATAATCGAACTATAGGTAGTGCACTGCACAATTAAATTCTTAAATAAACCACTCTCACTATGCAGACACGTCCGTTCAGTTCGGAGGTTCGGTTAAGACTCTACATAAATTCTTAAGACTTTACCACATAAATCACTGTCCAACCATACATTACCCAAATTCTAATGCTAACCGTGAGAAAATTACTAATAGATTTCGAGTTTATCGCAGTAGAACCAAAAATCGATAATTTTTCAAGTTAGGGTACCGGTCGTAAAGTATTCCAATCGACTTAATTTTTGAGCTTACATAGATTTTTGAGACTTTATTCCATAAATCACTGGCTAACCACACATTACACAAATTCTAATGTTAACCGTAAGGAAATGACTAATTTATTTCGAGTTTATTGCGTTGGAACCAATAATCGACAATTTTTCAAGTTAGGGTTCCGGTCGTAAAGTATTTTAATCGACTTAATTCTTGAGATTAGATAAATTTTTAAGTCTTTACAACATAAATCGCTATCTAACCATAGATTACACAAATTTTAATGCTAACTGTGAGGGAATTACTAATAGATTCTCAGTTTATCACGTTGGAATTAAGAAATCGACAATTTTTTAGGTGAGGGTACCTATCGTATTTTTTCGTTCAGGCAATTATTATTTTATTCAGTGCAGTTATCGCACATATTATCAATAATAGTTTCGTCAAGTCAACAACTTTTTTTAATCGCGAGGATTTTTTTGTTCCTGGTCAAGGTACGCATTTTATTTTTATTTCATTTTTTCGAATACTCGTTATCAAGGTTGTTCGTTCAAAAATGCACTTGTAAAGATTAAAAGTTAATTTTTTTATATTTTGTGAATTGCTATCATGTACGTATAAATTAATTGTTTCTAATAAATCTGACCAAGGATTATCGTTAAATAAATTATTATCAAATTGAAATTTAACATGTTGCTCACAGAGAATATTGGCGAGATGTACATGTGTCAATTTATGTTTAAAATTTACCATTTTACTATGTAAGTATTCACGTTGCTTTTATTAGAGATTAAGTAACTGTTTCTCGTACTTTTTACATATCATGCGATCTCTTTTTCAGTATGAAATGGTAAATATCAACGTCAAAATTCTCAATTATTATACTTTAAAATTTTTGACATTTACATAGCGAATATTACTGTTTGAAATAGTATTTTCTTCTTTATTTATATAACAACTACAATTTTTGAATGCGTCATTCGATTTTCGTTTTTAATAAAGCATTTAGCGCAGTTTTTAAAGCTGAAAACGAAAATGTACAGGTTTTTATCAATCAGTTGGAAAATCCAGAAGTTTTTTAAAGACAAAAAATGTATTCATCGTATTATTATGATTTTTCTGCACGCTTTAAAGTTATTTTAAAAAATCATAAAAATTTTAATTTTTTATTTAGTTTTTTTTGGAAAATTTTCAATTTTCTTAGCGGGAAGTTAAAAATTAAAGACACGCAAGCCAAAACAATCGAATTTTTCAGAAAGATTGAAATTTAGAAAAGAAATTTACTGAAGTAAATCCAAAAAAACTCAATTGGAACTGAATTCAACAGAAATCTAACAGTATCCTTTTAATTTACAATTCATAATTTTTTTATTATTGACAAATTTCAAATATCTGAATTTTTTATAATTGATTAAATGATCGTTTAGCAGAAATTAAAGTTCATTAAATCATTTACAATTTCATAAAAATTAAAAATTCGAAATACGTAGCAACTGATTTCTAAAAGAAGTCTTTGACTAATGAAAGAAAATTACTAATGATTTATAATAGTAAACAAAATCAATCATAGCGAAGCCAAAACTTAAATACATTGCGAAAAATTTTGACTATACTCATAATAATATGACACTGACTCAAACTATGTCAAATCTAAGCGGATCCTCTCTTTAAATGGTTTCAATTTCGAAGGAAGGCCAGGTATAAGTAACATCCAAATTTCTACATTTTCATAATAAAGAACATTAAGTGTAGATGAAATTTGAGAAAGAGCATGCTGATTTCTCCGACAGTAAGTGCACATGCATTAGGCTAGTTGCAATCAGTTATATTTTGATCTCTACCGAATAGGGTGGCGACCAAGTCGTTTTTGAAGAAAAACGAACAATTTTACAAAATTTTTAAATGGCTTTTAGTGTTCAGACAATTATTATTTTATTCAGTGCAATTATTGCACTTATTATCAACAATCGTTTTGTTGAGTCAATAACTTTTTTTAAACGCAAGGATTTTTTTGTTCCTAGTCAAGGTACGCATTTTAATTTTATTTCATATTTTCCAATACTTGTTATGAAGGTTATTCGGACAAAAATGCACTTGTAAAGATTAAAAGTTAATTTTCTTATATGTTATGAATTGCCATCACGTATGAATTAATTTTTTGGAATGTATTTGACGAAGGATTGTCGTTAAATAAATTATTAAAAAATTGAAATTTAACATGTGGCCTATAGAGAATTTTGGGGAGATGCACATGTATCGAGATTTATATGAATACCTCTTATAAAGATTATTAGAAAACAAAAAACGTCTATTTCGATTAATCAACTTTCGTATAGTACGTTAAAAATGAAACGAAAATTTTCTGAAGGAAGCTTTTAAAATATTTTAATGCAAAAGATAAGAAATTGACAAAAAAATATCAGTTCACCATACTCACAAATAAACAAACCACGTGATTCAGTGCAGTGTGGCAACGTTGCACAGAATAAAACGCGTCAACTTCAAATTTTAATAATTTCTGTGTATTTTATGGGTAAATATGAAAAGTTGTAAAGCGTGATGTTGGCAGATCTAATTTTCATTTTCAAATTTTTAATTTTAAGAAAAAAAAAATTTTAATTCTATAGTGAATTACGTATTGTCCGAACAACCTTAAATACTGTCATCAATATCATTGATGGAATAATCGACATATATTTTATTACAATTATTATTAATGAATAAATTACAATAATTATTCAAATAAAAAATTTAATTTCTATTTCGAATTAAAAATGTTTTTTAATTACGACGATAACGACAGTGACGTACAAAGTAAACAAATTTATGTTAATTTTAATAAAATATGTACTCTACAAATATATTATTACTTTCCTTTTCAATAGCCGTGTCCCTGAATAAAAAAAAGGATTGAGACAAGGAAAAAGTATTGGATTGACTAGAAAACCAATACTTTTCAATACTTTTTCCTTTGTCTCAATACTTTCTTTTAATCAGGGGTAATCAAATCATAATAAGAAAAATGAAATCTCTTAAATTTTGAAAAATCATAAATAATCAGTTACCAAAAAGATCGCCTGATTAGACCGGACTGCAAATTTGCCGAAAATATAATAGTTTGTTATGACAAATTTTCAGAAAATCAAAATATGCTTGATTTTGGAAGAAATTACTGAAAAATTGATTGTTATTATTATTTTTTTTGTTTTTTTTTTTTGAAAGTCCGTGAAAAGACAAAAATTTTTGAAAAAAGAATTTTAATTTAGACTATTTTTGTCGAAATTATGAGTGAAAAACCAAAAAAAGAGGGGTTTTTTTGTAATTAGATATCTTTTGAGCTAATGATAAAAAAATTTATAAATTTACCTCAATAAATCTTTTTATCGATCCTAACAATATTCAAAAATAACAAAATTTAAATAAATGTTTAAATTGCCCGATTTCGCATGAAATGTCTGGCATATGTCAGTGGAATCTTTTGTGCAACGGATATTTGTTGACAGTTTTCTAGTAGATTTCATACAAATCTAATTAGTAGATTTCATAAAAATCTAACTATTGCATTGGTCCTCATAAAGGAACTTTCGAAAAATTTTGTTTTCATCTAATAGACATATTCTGTTCACAAAATCTCTGTTTAAAATCTATAAATTGTAATCCAATTACAACTGAACGATTTTCTAGTCGACACTTTTAAGGGTTCCATATACGAAATGGCGGACCAATTGGCATCAAGAGAACATGATGCAAGCATCGGACAATTTCCATGGATGGTAGCAATCCATGCATCCATAATCAACAATAATGATGAGTATTCCCACTGTGGTGGGTCAATAATCTCAAATCGTTGGGTACTGACCGCTGCACACTGCGTGAAGCAATCTGAACAAATATTGGTAATGTTCGGCGATGTAAACAATGACCATGCTGACTCTAGTTTCTATCAGGGGCCAGGGTTTGCTATGACAGCATCCAACGTTTTTTCTCACCCGTATTGGGACGGACACCACGAAAATGACATTGCGTTGCTCTACATGCCCGAGGACATTCCTTTCGGACGTAAGTTTCTCTTAAAAATTCTCAATAATCGATAACTAATAATTAATAATCAATCATTTCAATCAACAGCTACGGTCAAGCCGGTAAAACTTTCCGGCCACATGGATACCGATGAATCCTACGATGGAAAGAAAGCCTTAATAATGGGTTGGGGAGACAACGGTACGGGAAGAAGAAACAGCATTCTTCAATATGGGTCCTTGCCAATCATCCCAAATAATCAATGTTACGATGACGGATACATCGACCCATATTTACTGTGTACGGCAAGCGACACTGGAGTTGAGGCATGTCAAGGTGACAGCGGCAGTCCACTAATGGTTTACAGCCAGCACTACCATCAATTCATACAAGTTGGTATTTTCAGTGCTGGATTGGACAATGACTGTCCAAGTGCATATCCTGGGTGGTATACGCGTGTTGACTCCCACTATCTTTGGATTCAAAGTGTCACTGGGATACTATTTTGATTTTGACGTTTCCAAAATTTGACTGATGTTTTTTCAACATTTAGAAATTTTAAGATTGAAGATTTTTTTCTAGATTAACCTTAAGAATTATTCGTAATTAATTATTTGAGGAATGTAAATATTGTGATGAGATAACACATAAGGAATAGACTCTTAAGAAATTAGATTTAATTATTAGTTTCAATTACATTCAATAATACAAGTACGTTTTGTATTTTAAATAAAATAATTATTTACTGTAAAATAATAATCATATTTCTTTTTATTATCATTAAAATAAATAATTAATGTTTTTTTTCTGGTTATTCTTATTATACATGTGTAATGACAAATAAAAGTGTTGCAATTATCTTATCGGTGAGATGGTAATTAAGAGATTTTCATTTTTATCCACGATTGGTCTCTGGATTTTCTTGAAGTTTTTTTTATTATCATTCATAAAGATAAAATTTTTCTAACCTATTCAGAACGCTAATGTATTTTATTAAATAATATTAAATTCATGCAAGAAAAAAAAATCATGGAAAATTTGACACAGTTAAAAATTTGCCATGACGTAAAATTTTTACTGTGCAGAATACTTGAATGTTTAAAAAAAATGTATTTGTATGAATTTTACAAAATTCAATATTTTAAACTGATATAGATAGATATTTTTATTGCCTTTTTTGTACAATTTACAATCGCAATAGAGGTTACAGATATTTAGTACATGTAAGATATAAAATATAATATGTTAGATTGTTATTGTAAATTGTACAAAAAAGGCAATAAAAATATCTAAACTGAAAATTACAAACAACCTACATTCATGATGATTTAACAAAAAATTCTATTGCAAGTGTCACAAAAAAAATGTAGACTTTTTAGCAAATTTTACTCGACAAGAAGTCAAAAATTAGTAATCATCAGCGTAAATTCATCCAAATATTAACAAAAAAAAATTTTTGTCGCTTAGGATGTACCGAAACTCAAAAAAAAAAAAAAAAAAAAAAAAAAAAAAAAATATTTTCAGTATAAATTTCTGCTCGACGATTTGTATGACGGATGCAAAAAAATCAAAATTTTTTCATATCCATTACGACGCCAGTGTAAATTAGTAGCTGGGTTAAGATGATAGACCCGGATTATGTTCACACCTACTAGAGTCATATTTCCTGTGCAATATTTTTAAAAATACGACCAGTGTGAAATCTATTTAGAAGAGTGTCAAAAAAACTGCGCACATAGTTTGATGGAAAGAATCTTATGTTACTCTGTATAAATATAACTATTAGGGAGATTCATTTTAAATAACTATTTTTGTTTTTTTCGCTCCTACAGAAAATTATAAAAAAATCTCTGAAAATTAGAGCCTTTAACTTTAGATAAAATTACTTAATTCTAACTAATTTTTTAATTTCAAAGTTTTTTCATTTATAATTTGTAAACGACAAGATTAATATTTTTTGGTATATATATATATATACGTTCCCAAAGTCAAATTTCTACGAAATAATCTTACTTTTCACATTTTTCGATGATTTGGTTTTAAAGTGACTGAAACACCGAATTCAAGTTTCTTGTAGAAAATTTAATTTCTTACAAATAAATTCCTGGCATTAGAGCACTAATAATTTAAGAAGTATTAAGTGGTAAATTTCATTAATTTTTGAAATTAATTTGTAAAATTATCCACATATGTGTGTAATATATATATGTCGGCGCCAAACTCATGCGCAGTAGATCGACCAGTATGAAACTGCATGTGAGTATACGTGTGAGTATCACTATATCACCTACAGATGATATCTAAAAAGATTAAATATTATTTCAGACAAATAATATTTTTCTCCAAGAAAATTTACTGATTTCCATTTTCTTATCGATAATTGTTTCAATAACAATAATAACACCTAGTTTTTCTCACGTAGGCTACTTTAATTGATATATAAATACGTGAATTATCAGCTCATAAATTAACCGAATGATATTGTAATTTAACAGATATTTATTACATATAAGAATTAATCCATAATGTCGACCAACTATTTTTCCCGCCAAGAAGTTGCGAAGCATAACAACAGTGAGAGTATGTGGATAATCATAAAAAGTTATGTTTACGACGTCACGGATTACTTGGATGAGGTGAAGTATTAATCGATTAGTGGAATGATGATTTAATGTATTTAAAACTGTTTTCTGATTGTATTATTCTATCCAATACCGGCTTGGTAAATATTTAATTTTAATTAATCGACAGCATCCCGGGGGTGCTGAGTTGATCAAAGAATACGCTGGCAAGGATGCAACAAGTGATTTTAATAATTTCGGACACTCTGGTGATGCCAACAATCTCATGAAATTGTATAAAATTGGTGAAATTAAGGTCGGTATTGCTTACATTATTTTTGTTTTTTTTTTTTTAAATCGTGTAAAATTTACAATTCATATTATCTTTTCTCCTATAGGAAGAAAATTTGAAGAAAACAAATTCAAGCACAGAAAACGTTCGGAGAAAACACCTAATTTTATTTCCATTATTTCGTAGTTGTGTAAATAGAGGATGAATTAAGGTAATACTGTCGCTCGTACACTTACAAGTCAGAATTAAATTAAATTTGTTGTATTGGTAGATTGTGATATATCACTAAATTTTTGGAGAGCTACAGAAAACTAGAAAAAAGATCTTTAACTTTATAATTTCTGTGATTAATGTTTAAGTTTTATCAGGAGTCACTATTTTATTTTGTTTTATTTTACAAAAAAAATTTTTCAGTATTTTATAAAAATTGAAATAATGAGACAAAATAATTTATTAAATATTTTAAATAGTCAAATACTATCTAAACAGTCGATCCCATCTTTTTCTCGCATCGCACTTACGGCGAGAAAGGTACTATCCTTCTTGCTCTCGTGACGATAAAGCTAATTGCAGTTCTATGTTTTTCTTCTAAATAAATGAGAATTTCGAAAAAACGCTTCGATATAAAATAGATAATTAAAAATCTTTCACGTGGCAGAGCGTCTTTTTCGAAAATCTTCTTTGTTTAGAAAAGAAATGAAAAGCTGCAATCATAGGGACCGGGTCTTAAGTTCTGGATTTGTACATGTAAAAATCAAATTTAAATTATTGTCTCAAAAACTAAAAAACAAGGTTTTGAAGCAAATCAAACTAAAAAGTAAAAAATAATTCAAAATTATATTTAAGGGCTTGATAAAATTGTTGTAAATATTGTACACAGTAAAAATTTTGCGGCATTGCGTCAAAAAACTTTAAGTTGAATATTAGACACTTTTATGTGTTAAAATTCTCTTAAATCAACCCAAAAAAGTGTTTGCTATTAAACCTTATTTTCGACTTCAAACTATAGATTCTTTCAATTTTTTAGTAAGGATGTAATCGAAAATCAAGAAACGTTATATTGTACTATTTTATCTAGTGTAAGTGAAACTAAAAATAAAATTCCAAAAAACTAATTCCACAAACAAAATAACAGGTTTTTTTCAATAAAATTTGACCCAATTTCTACAAAAATCGAAACAAAATGGTGTCGAAATATATTTATTCAATAAAATAAAATATCTTAATTTTTATTTATGATAACAATAATAATAATAATAATGATAATGATAATGACTGAAATTTAAAGCCATCCGCCCATAACCTTTCCAGTAGCTTTCGACTTGCCCCTGGCTTTAGTTTCAGCTTCCGGAGGTCTTTCAACTTTGGGTTTATCTGGAACAGTTTTAGCCGGAGCTGGAGGTTGTTCATCTTTTTTCTTTTCTTCTCCTTTTTCGTTCTTCTTTTTCTCCTCTTCCTCTTTCTTCTTTTTCTCTTCTTCCTCTTTTTCTTTCTTTTTCTTTTCTTCTTCCTCTTTTTTCTTCTTCTCCTCCTCCTCCTCCTCTTTCTTCTTCTTTTCCTCATCGTCCACAGGCTCTTCAGGTATCGGCGAAGGAATAATCCTGGACTCCGAAGATTCTCCCTTGTCTTGACTACTTATCGATGCAGTGGCTTTAAGCAGAGTCTTTCTAAGCGACCCGCTCACCGATCCAGCGGCTGATAATGGCGGGTTCGGCTTAGCTTGAGCCGGAGTAGATATCGTTACCTTTGACGAGGATCTTGATACTGCTCTGTTTTCTTCTTTACCATCTTTTACCCCATTCGCAGTCTCGTCTGTTGGAAAAAATGAAAATATCAAAGTAAAGTTTAAATATGCAAATTTTCACTGATAAAACTTCATCAAATTTTCTACTTTTTAATAATTTTATATCAATCGTCAATAGAAAAAATATAATTATCAGAAAAAATATTAAAATCATAAAAAGAAGAAACAAAATACCTTTTTCAAACGAAACAGTTCGATTCAATTCCGCCTTGTTCATCTTCCCCATGATAAACTTGGCATAAGCGACTCGGGTCGCTGGAGATACTTCTGACAAATTCGGGTTGTATTCGACCAGCCGATTCGGGTCCAAAGATGCCAAATCTGATTCTGGATGGTTCCGTTGATGAATCCTGAGACTGCGACGTGTCTGACGAATCTGAGCGTCTGTTCTGCTGCCAATCGGATCTCTTGCAATCGTACTTTGACGTACAACGGCGTTCCAATCTTTCTTCTTGCTTCCGCTGGATCTTTTTCCAATCGCTCGAGCTAGTTGACTGAAGACATCTTTAGGCTCCTTTTCACTTTGGATTACTGAATTCACTATACCTTCGACGATACCGATCTGGAAATCCTTTTGCAATCTTCGCTCCATTACACGGCCTTTTTTACCAGAAACTATAAAAGTTTGGGAAATTATTAATAATGATAAAATCTCATTTTTATCATAAGTACACTGGAAAAAAATTCAATTGAATCAAGATAACAATTTTTGAACCAAATAAAATTTACTTAAACCAAGAAAAATTTCTTAGTTAAAGAATTTTTGTACTCAAATCAAGAAGATGTTCTTCAAATTATTTACTAGATTCAAGTAAAATTTTTTTTCTGTGTAGTCGGTATTTATAGAGAAGAAACTTACTTGACGCATCATTTTGATCAACATTTGGAGTCTGCATTCCATTCTGACGAAGTATGTCAATCAACTCATACCTCAAAGTTGAAATATCTTGACGGATCTCCATAACATCGTCTTCTGTTATTCCAAAGTCATCTCTTTTTCGCTGCTCTGCTGTTACGTAACGACGGACTAGGATTCGTACTACTACGTCGTGTCTTTCTTGAGCTTTCTCACGATTTTTTTTCTGTAAAAAAATAGACAAAAATATTTTTAGCCAATTTAAAAAATCTTGAATATTTTTAAATGTGTATTTTCATTTTTGTTTATGGTAAAGCCATTTTTTGCTTATACTATTAAGTGAAAGTACTCGAATAATGTTTAACATAAAAATTTGTTAATTAAATTGGATAATTTTCATTTCATCACAAATTTTTCTAAACTATTAGATTTCATTATCTGCCAGTCCTTAAAATATGTATTTTTTTTCAAGTAACTAAGTTAGTAATAGGTAGAAAAATACATACCATTATTGATTTAGTAGGTCGTCCAGTTTTACCACACGGATTAATCTTATTAAAAGATTTCGCAGTAGGCACCATATTAAACGGTGGCGGAACAGTATCACCATCTTCAAAGTAACTCATCCATAAATGACTTCGCGCAAACTTCCACTCAGTATCCGCTCGTTCCTAACAAACAAAATATCCATCAATTCGTGATACAAAAAAAAACTATAAATGGATAAAAAATGACACTTACCGAGATAATTTGATAAGAATTGGACATCATAGCAATCAACATGTTCAGCAAAACAATAACATTGATAACCGAGTAAGATCCAAACATCAGCAGCGCCCAGAACCTGGTAAAACTTTTAATTCCCGTCAGATCGAAGGACATGAGATCAACCATTCCAAAACTGGCCCAGAAAAGCGACTGCGAAGTCTCGAAAAGATTAGCAAATCGTCGCCAAATCGAGCAAGCTTTTTCTTCATTGTCAAAGTCGGGAATGTCTGGATTTCGGTGGTAACACTTGGCCTTCTCTAGATCCGCGTAGTACCACATCAACTGGTTCATCCCGCAGCCGAACGCAAACAGTACCAAAGTGTAGATAAAGAAGAATTTAATAATGTCAATGATCATCCGGCCCAAGGAAATTTGGAGCGGCCCTAAGTGAGGGTTTACACTGAAGATGTGCACCAGCTTCAGGAAACTGAAGATCATTCCCGCTGCAAAGGCTCCTTCGGATAACAACATGGGATCAAAGGCGTCCCATTGATCTCGTGGGTACCAAGGATCTTCTCCGCTCCAGTATTCTCTCTGGAAATTTATTAAACTAATTTAAATTAGGAATAGCAATGATAGTAATAAGTATCTGTCAAACTCTGTCAAAGTTAATTGTATTTTCCTTTGCTGGTGGAAAACTTTTATGAAATCTAATAAATTGAAGGGTATGATGGAAATTTTATTGAGATTATAATAGCATGATTGTTATCGTTGTTATTATTATTATTGCTGTTGTTGTGTTATTAGCTAACAATACTCACCTGCACCACGAACCAGGCCGTTGCTCTCATCATTATCCAGATCACGTAGAACGTGTTTTGGATAAAGTCTACGATGTTCCACAGATCAGATATGTATTCCAATAAACCGTCCGCCCACAGAGATCGAATTTCAGCCGTCACCAGACCTATTATTGAAAAGATTTCGTTTATTAGTTTCTGGAAGTAACTTAATTATTACTTGATAGTTTTGGGGTAATATCTATTGGGAATTTTGGTTGAACTAGAAAAATACTATGCGAGTTTTGGAAATTACTGATTGGAGTTTAAAATTCGGGGTGATTATTGGAGGCACAAATCATTATAATTTACTAGACGTTAAATTTTTTCACCCCGAGGCGGAAATAAATTTTACGAATAAGGTTGTTGAAAATTATTGGTTTAGATTGGAATAGTCCAGTATCCCCTAATAAAAATAATTTATATCTAATATATATGTTGGAGTATGAAAAATGTATTGAAAATTAATGGAGACTATATAAAACTATGTAAACTTGTTGTACATATTTTATAAAATATTTATTTAATTTCAAGATATTTTTGATGTAATTTTTTATTGTGGGAAATATTTTCAATATATAAGAAAAGACTAAAAACAAAAAAAAAGTTCATTTTTAAATCCAAATTATAGATGACAATTATTAGAACAAAAAAATAAAACAAAATTCTTGGGAAGACTTGGAAATAATTTACTGTTTTATGAAATCAAAAATCAAGAAAATTTTTTCTTTACTCTTAATTTTCAATTATTGAAATTCTACTTTTTTTTGTGAATCATTTATTGACAATTCTTTCTTGATAATTGAGACGATACTTTTTCTTTGATATAAATATAAAATTTTCTATTGATTATATCCTTGAAAAAATGTAGGGCAAGCTCCCCTGCATTTTTGTAATAATTTGCTGTCATTTTGCATAGGGTGATTCACCAGACAATAAATTATGTTCATTTTCTTATAAAATAAAAATTCACATAAGAGTTTAACAATTAAGAAGGGTTTAAACTTTTTTCTCTCTCGCCCGCTATCGGTCAAACGGAAATATCTCTGTCATACTTGTACAACAAAAGAAATCTTGAAACGCATAATAATTAAATTATCTATTGAAAAGCGGAGCGTTTTTTTCGAAATTTTATCTTATACATGAGCAAAACACGTTTGAAAATTAACTATCAACCGCTCTTAAAAATAATTGTATACATAAATGTATAATCTCTTTCCTAATAAAAAAAAATAAATAAATAAATAATTATAACATACAATTCATATAAAATTTTATATGAAATATTTTATAATAAAATATTCTTCATAGTAAACAGACTGTAAAATTTTTTCAATGCATCTCATGTCTTCTCAAGATAAACCATAATCTACTATCCAGTAAACATATGAACTTTTATTAACATCCATAAATTTTCTACTCTGGGATGTTAAATTTTAGGTGAGAATTTATGAGATTGACTCACGCACGAATTGTAACGACTTACATTTAGAGCTTTTATTTCTTCTTTTCTGAACTCATAGCTTATAAGTACTTCTAATAATTTTCAAAACGGCTCAATTATTCCTTAATTCAATTACATGAACATATTAATCAAATAAAATTAATCAAACCCCATCTAAAAGAAAATAAATTACAAAACTAGCAAATTAAAACTTACAACTTGTCAATGTTATTGATAGATACACTTGAATAAAATTTTCTCCTAATCCAACTCGGTCAGAGAATCAATCGTAAGAAGTTTAATTATATCATCCATAATTTATTTTAAATTACTAATAATAACTATATCATTACATTGCGGTAAAAAATAAAATAAAAAGAATTCTCTATGTTTATTAAAATTATATTTTTATAACGGAAAGTTTAAGACCTCGTTTTTTCTCATGAAAATAATTATAAATTAAAATTTATCAGCAAAAAACTAATTGGAAAACCCTAACAAGGAATCGAACTCGGATCCTCGAACTTTCTTTGGCTTTACACGCCAGTTGAATAACAACTATGTAAACTTTCTGTAAAAAGCATTTGAAACTATTTTTATTAATAGCAATCGTTTGTTATTATTAAATTATTGCTCTTTAATGGAATATTATCAACAATACTCACTAATAATGTAAATAATCACTCCGCTTTCAACAAAGCCAGGAATAGACCCACGTTCATGTTTCTTCCATCCAGCGAGAATTTCTCTCATCCAAGCGGTTCCAAATAACTCAATTGCAAGATATTCAACGCGCTGTGACGCCATTCCGAGTAACACTGTAGTAATTAAATGATTATAATTATGATAATGAAATAAAATTTGCATTATTACTCATTGAATTCTCTCAATCCAAGTAATTCGTTTCGAATAAATTATTAGAAGATTGTCAGAAAAAGACTGAAACTTACTGAGAAAAAACGCGTAAGAAGACGAGTGACAGATGAACTTAACGAATGGTTTCTTCATGAATAATCCCATTTTCGATGTAGGTGATATCATATAAATGGTGCTGTACACCGGAAACATGGCTCCAAGCTTACCGACTTCTATTAATTGCCCGACCATGCTCAACCGCCGGAAACCCGGTAGTCCGTCGTACCAAATTGCAGCCAGCAATTGTTGGACATTAGGGTGTGCTACGAACTATTGAAAACTGTTAAAGTTTATGTTAACGGTTGACTAAATGAAATTATAAGAAACATTTTATCTTCTTAAAGGATTATACGCACTTAGAATTAAAAAAAAAAATCAATTTCTTCACGATGTACATTTATTTGAGTGTATATGAGGATATTTGTAAAGCTATCTCAGAGCGAGGGGCAAAAAAATGTGGCTGTGGTCTAAAAAGTTTAAATATCTTTATCTCTAAACTGTATTTTCAAAGCCGCAAGCCAGATTTATCGAACAGCAGCTGATAAAACAGCAGGAGATCAGTCTTTAAATTTTACACAATTTTCTTGTTAACTATATATTTTACAAAATTTTAGGGTAAACTGAACTCCGAGAACACTGCATGTCGTAAAATAACAGTATATAATTTTAATCCATGTACATTAAATACAGTGGGGTCCATTTTTTTATTCTATTTGGTTTTATTTATTACAACTGGCTCCGTTATCTGTGCAAGTTGCTAAATTATATTTAATTACATGAATGAATAAATAAGTAAAGAAATAGATTAAATTAAAATGAATTAAAGATGAAGTAGAATTGACCAAAATTTTTTTTTGTTCATATTTACAGAAAATCCTTTTTTATAAAAATTGAATTTTTTTTATACAAACAAACAAAATTTTGTAAAAATTTTTAATTTGTTCATATTGACAAAAAAAAATAAAAAAAAAATTAAATAATTGGAAAAAAAATTAAATAATTGAAAAAAAATTAAATTTTTGAAAAAAAAATTTTTTCTTAAAACGAAAAAATTTTTGCCTTCTAAATGCGTACAATATTTCTCCGAATACAAGGATAAAAGCAAAGTAATTTCTACAAATTTAGGCGACATCTAAGGAAGAAAATTTCCAAAAAAAATAGCTGGCAGATACATTGCAGAGGACTAAAAGATAATGGTAAATATAAATAATGAGGGTACAATGACCTGTTTTTGCTTATACTTGATAGCAAGTTTAAGTCTTTCTAATGTTTGCCTCTCGCCAGGCTCCCAATTATCACCGGTTGGATTGTAATTGAGAATTATTTCAAGTTCGTGTGAAGTGCGTACGTGATCCAGCAGCGATGTCGCAAATACTTGACATAGTTCTTTCAGTTCCTGAAGAAATAATAAATAATACATGATAATTTTGTTGACATTTATTTTAATAAGTAATATTCGTTAGATTTATATTTTTGATAATTACATTGTAATCGGTTCTGAACTCTTGTTCCATTCGACTAAGCCGTCTCAATTCCCAGGATAATTCGAAGGCTGTTAGAATAGGATCTCGTGATGATAGGGCGATCAGAGAAGATGATGTTAGAGCGCGGTAAGCATTTATGCGTGAGCGTGAATGACGTAATGAATCTTGATCATTCGACGTTACACATTCGTCGCAACCACATCTTGGTCATCAAATTTAGAATTTTTTATTAATATTGACAAAATTTCCTATCATTATATTCAATAAAATAACACATATATTGAAACAATACAGCAATAACTATTATCGATCTTATTTTTAATCTATTTTAAAAAATTGTCTCTTCAAAACTGAATTGGTAAAAAACTAATTATAGTTACTTTTCCGAAATGTCAAATGTGTACTATTAGTAGTTAGTACAGGAGAATCATGAACTATGAAAAATATATAATAATCAATGGATAATAAATTCTATTTCAAAAAATAAAATTGTGATTTTAATAATTAACTTTTGAAATTTATTATTCGAATGCTACAATTCAAAAATTATATTTCAATAAGTACCATATATATTTCAAACCCTAATTACGGCTCCGTCAATGTCAAAAAAATAAAATATCTCCCCGAAGCCCCAACTGTTTTTTTTTTTTTATTCTGCAGCGAAATTAAATTTTATCACTTTTTAAATTAGTACAAAATAAAGACTAATGTAGTTTTGATATTTCAATAAATTAAAATTTCACTAATTTAGTATTATAAAGAGAGTCCTTGATATATTTAAATATTTTTTTTCTTATTAATTTGTAAATGCATTAAATTACTATTTCTCTCACTAACGTTTTCCTTACTTTTGTCCTAATTATCCTTAATAAAACAAATTAAAAGCACTTTAAATAAAATGTTATGTCTAACAATATTATGTTTAAAGTTTTTTCTACTTTATTTTATAATAATCTTTTCATATTTATTATGTGATTTTATTATTTACTTAATTCAATTTCTCATGCATTTTTTGAAAAAAAAAAAAATTATGCTAATAACCATTTGTTTGTTTTATAAAATGATTAGCTATGTGCCTAAGCTTTTTCAAATTTTTTACATCTTCAAAAAAATTTATGTTCTAAGTTAAAGGCGAATATACTGCACTGAAAAAAAAAAATTAACTCGATTCAAGAAGGAAGTTTTGGAACTCAGAAATTCATTTTGAAGAGCTTTATAATCTTAATATAAGTAACAAAATTATTGACTCAAGAAATTTTACTTGACTTAAATAAATTCCATTTAATTTAAAATCTCGTTTTATTTTTCTTGACAGTGAAACTCTTCAAAATAATTTTCTTGGTTCAAAAATTTCTTTCTTGAATCAAGTTAATGTTTTTTTTTTTCAGTGTTCAGTTTGTGTAAGGTACGAGACATTGACGTTCGTTTGTGGGTGTTATTAAGAATAATGTAAAAGTCAATTGTTAAAATTTCATGATATTCATTTGTTAAAAAGTTTGCAAGAGAAATTTATGAAATGATGTTGTCTTTTTTGATAATTTTTGCTTATTTGTAATCTACAATTGTTTGAAGATGTTTTTCAAATCAGGGTAGAAGACTAAATATCACATGAATTGTTAATTAATAAAAGAATTTTTAAGTTAACTTGATTGCCAATGAAAAAAAAAAATAATAATAACAATAACCTTGCATCATGAGGACACGGTAAAGTAGCCCCGCGATCAAGTAAAATCTTAAGTATTTCATAATTATTTTTATGAGCTGCTAAAATCAGCGGCGTGATATCTGGTGTGAAATTATAGTCACCACTTTCCAAGGCTTCCCAACTCTACAATCAATAAAAAAAATTTCCACTTTTCACTATCAACAATCACCACTAAAAACCAATTAAAAAATTAATTAAAACGGTATAATACGAACGTAAGGTTCTCCTGGAACATGGATCTTTTCCTCATAGTCCAAAAGAATCTCAACCGCTTCGACATATTCCTCCTTAATTGCATGCAAAAGCGCATCTTTAACTTGAATTTTCCACTCAAGAAGTATGTGTATCAGCTCTACATTTTCATTTTCAATCGCCGCGATCAGTGCCGACCGATTCAATGGGTCCACACAATTTATATTGAGGATCTCCGGGTGGTCCTTATGCTCCTCCAGCAGCCTGAATTTTCAATAAATGTTTAATTTTAATTAATTATTTTCATTTTTCAAGTCAATTATTTTTATGTAAACTCACCTTCGTACAGTAGCGCAGTCTCCTCTCTCAGCACTTAGCAAAAAATGTTTTTCAGTTTGACCGAGCACATACTCCGTAGGTGGTTGCAGAGATTGCATAGAAGGAGCTCGCGCTTCATTCTCCACTAAATTTTCCCTTGACTCCGATTGATTCATTTTTTTTTATTTTATTATTATTTGTTTTTATTTTCATGTAAATTTTTAAAATCGACAGTGAAAAAATAAATAATTAAAAATTTTAATTTTTTTTATAAATTATTGAGGTAATTTGTGATTTATAAGTCACTAGAGTTATGATTATTTCTACGAAGCTTTTACGGTAAATTATTTAACGAGACTGAGCATAGTACCTAGATACCTCGTGGAATCCTTAACAATGCGAATCTAAGAGGGGGAGTTAAGAACTGGATTAAGAACAAAATAAACCACGAGTATCGAAAAGTTTTCATGCTCTACTTTTATTTTTTCTTTAATATAAATCATTTCATTATTATAGATGTTTTTTATATATATATTCGATAAATTGATATTAAAGAGATTAATTTTGTCCAATAAACGCGAATTAGTAACAATTATCAACTTGATACATGGATCTGCTCTAATAAAATCATAATCAAATTAGAAATCCATACGTAGGTATACAAGGAACATGTTATGTGGACACGGAAAATAGCTCGAGGGATTAATGAACAGATATTCTAGCTTCGTACTTTTATCATTCATCTTCATTACGATTTTTATTTTTAGTTTACACAATTTTAGTTTCATTCTTTTCCGTTTCATTTATACCCTTCTTTACTCGTTTTATTTTTCAACATATTTGTCTTTGAATATTACATGCTCACTGATATAAACCAGGACATATGTGTGTAGGATGGGATATTTTTTTTAAATCCATTCTTTTCACCACTGTTTTATTCACAAGCCCGTTATGTTCTCTTTGTAGGAAGTCTAAATTTATATAAGTAACATAAGATGACATAAAAATTCATTCATTTTTGACAACTGAATTTTGTTGTATTGGAAGTTGCTGTTTTTATTTCCCCAAGGGCTTCGATAGAAAATAACCAAAAATTTTTGTGAGGGAGGCTAATATGAAGAAAAAAGATACGAGGAATTTATTTTTAAAATTTTTGATAACGTGAATGATTTTAGAAAATTGTTGAATTTTTATCATGTTTTTTTTTCTCAAAAGTAAAGAAAAAATTTTCCTTACATTATCAAATTCAAAAATTTTCACTGGGGAAAAATTACATCTGATCTATCTGATTATATCTTTAAAATGTTTCTATATGACAAAACTTGGTAAGATATAATCAGATATCATTAATTAAAAATTTCTCTCGATGGTAATGAGATGACAAGCATATCACTCTTCCTTAAAACTATTCTAAAATGTAAATACATAAATAAAAATAAAAATAAAATAAAACAATTTATTCCAGCCATTATATTCTTTTTATTTATTTATAACTTTAAGTATTAAATCTAAATACATATACAAGTTACCCCGAGTTCGAGACATTTATCATTACAAATAGACAGATCACGTCATTAATTAATAAGTTAAAAAAATAATTTAAATTTACTTGAAAAATAATAATAAAAAACTAACAATACAAAAAACGTGACCAAGAATAATCTAATAGTAATTGAATATCCATGTGTAATTTTAAAGTTGACAAATCCGTCGTCCGTCGGGTCTCGGGTGGATGTACTTTTACGTAACGAACAATATAACGATTAGCCTTGAATATCGAACAGCTGAGCAGCTATAATCGAGTCATGAATCCTCAATGTAACAACAGAATAATACATTTAATTCTCTACTTACTTCAATAAAATTAAATTCAACTTAAAATGAAAATAATTAAAATAATAACAACATCTTGCGAATGCGAGAAACAATACAAAGTATACTCGGAATACAAAAAAGAAAAGTTTTATGAAAAATGAAACAAAATTATTCATTTTTATCATCGTTGGACATAAACGAATTACAGAGACGCGTGAGTTCGGGAGAATTGTCACCAGCCAAAATATCTGCGCAAAAAATTTCGATCGGAATAACCTTCAGTAATTTATTGTTGCGCAGAATCATCGAATCCAGTTTTCCGGATCCGCTGCGACCAAAACGGATGATAACATCGGAACGTCCGCGGGGAATTCTTGAAGAAGAGTCGAGGTCATTCACGGTGTTCAATGAGTACTCGATGTTTTCCCCATTATTAGCCATGTGGTTCCGTCCAAATCGGATGAATGATGACCCCATTTGGCTGCGACGTTCTTTTGAATCCGGGGTTTCATCAGCGGTTCTTACCCCGCTGCGCTTCAGGATGTAGTCCAGCTCGTTCACCGGACGAAAATTGTTTTTGTAGAGGTGCAAGGATGACGGGTCCACTTTTAGAGGAGACAGAATTGTTGCCGATGACAATATGCCATTTCCAATTATCACGAGGCTGCATAGTAATCCGTAGGCAATCTAAAAATTTAATTTAATTTTTGTTTTGTTTTCTATTTGATTTTTCTTGTTTATATTTCAGGTTGAAGGTTCTATGAATAAATACACAGAAAAAATCATATGTAAAAATTACAGAATTGGTTACGTAGAAATGTCACGGCTATATTATATTTACAAAAAATTATTGTCAGTTTTACACGTATAAATATGTAAAAATTACATTGATAAATGATTTTATGTATATTGATAAAAAACTGTTGAATTTATAGAAATAGATCTGTAAAAATAACAAACCCGAGAAAAAATAATTAAATAAAATAATTGTGTATTTAATGAAGTGTGTCAAAATTTAATTTCCGTGAAGAACCTTGAAAATTAAATTTTGAATTCCGCTTTTAACAGGACCTGTGTTTGGGCATTTTCTGAAATATTTTGGGTTGAGACGATTTATTTGATTTTTATAGAATTTTTAATAGAAGCTTTGTTTGGGCATTTTCGCTGAAATTTCCGTATTTGGCCGGAAGTGCCTAAATAAAAGCTCCTGTCAAAATAAAACTCCTGTTCAATCAATCAATTTCTAATATGAGAATAAATTCTTCAATTAAAATTTATTGTTAGTTTCTGAATTTATTGTTACTTTTGGAGAATTGAATTTTTCAATAAAAATATTTAATTGTATCTCACGCTTTAAGACAAAAAATTATTGAGCCAAGATAACTCGCTAGAATAACTAGCTCGCTCTCTTAAAAATAATTTTGTTCTTACACCAAAATTATTTCTCTTGAATGGAGTTGTTTCTTTTCAAGGCGCTTTTTCTAAGACAATAATTTTTTAAATTTCACTTGTATTTTTCTTTATTTTCCACAAATGGATTTTTTTCATTTTTTATTTATAAAATAATTTTTTTGAAGTCAAGATTCGAAATAGTAAGTGGAGGCTATCATTATTATTTCCGAGGTCGATTGTCGTGATCGAGGGGCCCTCTCTGGGGTTTTCACCTTCGCGAACCCATAAAATAAAAACTTAACGGCTCAATCGTTAGGGACATTCACCTTTTGTCCGAACCTCCTTTAGCCCGGCTACCGAAATCCAAAATCATATCTTCGGCTATAACATTGAGAAGAAAATATGAATTTTTTAAGTTTCAGCTAACTATATTTACTATAAATTTCTTTGGTCAACAACATTTCTTTCAAGTTAAGGAGTTTTTTTTCAGCAGATTAAACTTTATAAAACACAAGTTTGCTCTGTCTTAGTTTAATCATATAAATTTACTGAAAAATAAAAAAAATATGTCCAAAAGAAAATAAGCTACACCTTAAGAGTAATATTTATTATTTTTTGTGCAAAGGATAAATTATCCCCGTAAAAAATTAGTACGATAGATGCGAAGAAGTTATTTTTGATCTCCTTAATCTCCTGACTAAACTTTTCGCCGAGGGAGTTTCATCTACAGCATTTAACTATTTAATATGTAGTTATTATTTCAATCATTTTCTTCTAATACTTTAATATCTTGGGAAACAAAATATTTCTTAACAACAAAATTCATATAAAAAAAAAAAAAAAGAAGGAAAAACAATAAAAAATTGTATAAACAACTCAGAAGCTGTTTTTCAAATTGAGTCCTCGTAAACTGAGTTTTTAGTTTTTAATCAACTTGTTTGTTTTTATTCGGTATATTTACTTAACTCATAGTTTCTTCCGAACATGTCAATGGATTCTAGTCAAACTAATTTACCGTTTTCAAATCAAATTAACTTCGGCCAAAACGATACACTGCGTTCTAAAGAAATTTTTCGGTACTAGCTGCTGGCCGATGGTACTCGATTTTCTTTCCTGACTAGAGTTTTACGTTTTAAGACTTATTCGGATAGAATAGTATTTAAAAAATTTTTTAAATAATTCCAAATTGAATAGAAAATAATTTTTTTTTTAAGATTTAAAATGAAGCAAGTTTGCATTTTACTCAAATCACGTATAGGTTAAAATTCACTTTGAAATTTATGATGCATAAGCAATTGGTTTATCTGATTACGAAACCTAATGATGCTTACATGTATATGCTTCAACTTTTTTTGAGCGTGTAAATTTTCTTAAAAAAATTCTTATTTATTAGAAAAAATTCTATCAATTTTGTATTTCAGCAATAAAATTTGACTGTAATATTAAAATTAAAAAAAAAAAATTCTAAATTGATAAAGTCAATTTGAAATTTTATCTCTTAATAACTAATATTGTCATTGCATAAGATTAATATTGCATAAAGTTAAAAAATTGAAAAATAAATTAAGCCTTAAACGAATATCGATTCCCCTGCATTTTTCTATTACATCGAACAATGTATCTTTGCACAACAAACTCTCGTGTTTCTAATGACTTTTTTTTCACCTTGAAAGACATCTCCGTATCAGGTGTCTAGATTTTGTTATCACTGTAAACCGAGGATAATTAATGCTGATACTTACAGCGCGTAATTAACGCGGGCAATAATACCGTAAGTTTACGATCCGCAAATGAATTTTGTCAGAAAGTAGATAGTATAAAAACTATTAATGCAATTTTTGAAAAGTTTCATCAATGAACGCTTCAAAAAATTTACGAAAAAAAAGTTTTGAAAATTCTGGGTAAATTACTGACAAATAGTTACCAGAAATTTTTTTTTGTGAATGATGAAACTTTTCTTTAAATTTTGAAAATCCCGGAAAAAAAAGTTTAACAATAAAATTTCATTAAATTTTACACAGATAATGACCAGACAAAATTTTATAAAGCTTCGTTCTTAGCTAAAATAAAATTATTTTTGAAAAAAATCATTAAATATTTTGAAACAGTTTTAAGTATTATTTTCGACGAATTAATCATTTTTACCTTTCAAAAAATTGAATTTTTATTTAATGTAGCTAAACCAAAAATTTTTCCATATTTTCAATGAAATTTTTACACAAAAAAATTAACTTGAATAAATAAAATAATTTTAAAGAACTTTATCTTCTTGATTTGAGTAGAAAAATTCTTAAACAATAAAATTTTTTTTGGTCTAAGTAATTTTTACTTGATTCAAAAATTTTTTCTTCATTCAATTCAATAGAATTCTTCAAAATTATTTTTTTGGTCTAAGAATTTTTCTCTTGACTCAAGTTAATTCTTTTTTCAGTGTATGATCATCAAAGTCGTTTTCAAACCCGCACATTTCACTTTAAAAAATAAAGAAGAAACAACACAAGAAAAATTCCACCCGCGCAATTCAAAATGATTCAATTAACAAAGAAGAAAAAAAAATTGGATCCTACGAGTAAAACTAAAAAAATGTGTAAATATAAAAAATCCACTCACCATAATTAGCCAAAATGTAGCACTAAACGAATTAATGAACCCACAAAAAATTTTGGTATTTACGATTTTGTTGTTATGTAAAACTTTTTAAAGGAGATCGCGTGTGAAGCTGAGAGATGTAACGAGTGTCCGGGATACGGAGATGACACCCTTATATATACAGATACAGATACAGATAGTGTAGGTGTGCGCAGCTCCCTTCCCGCTCCCTCCTTAACCTCGGGATATGATCATGATTGTTGTACCTGCGATGATAAGGATAGGGATAACGATAGTAAGACAGTATCCGCTGAATTATTATTTGCCACGCATTTAACACGATACCGCGACATTATATTTTGATTCAATTACACCCTAGTTACCGGTAACCCGTACCCAGACGACCACGTAATTATACCTCATTATTTATGGCGTTGTTGATAATAAATCGTAAATAATAATCAAAGACAGTAGGTTCCAGGTTGTAGGTTGATCCTAAACACACCCCGAGATCGGTATTTTGTTATTCGACGCCGCCGAACCTTCAGGCAATCTAATATTTTAATAATCTGTAATGTACTCTTTTTTTTTCTTTTCATTAATAATAATTTTGTCTTGAGCCGCGGTAATTAAAATTTATTCGGGAGAATATTTAAAAAAGTCTGAGGCTGTTATATTATTTAATTATCATTAAGCAGAAATTTTTATTTTTATCTCAACATAAACAGACGGGAAAAATTAAATTTTATAAAAATCTTGGAAACGCGTGAAAAGGGTAACACTTAGGACTTAAATGTAAAAAAAAATAAACTCCTACATGATAGTTGTCAATTGAAAAGTATAATTGTATCCTGCTTTCAGTTTTTTTAAGATAAAATGCATAAGTATGACGCTGGTCGTGTGAATTGCTATTTATAAAGGGTGTAAAAAAATTTTTAATAGGCAGGTTATTAAAAGGATTCATAAATTGACACTATTTAATACTTGGTTTTTTATTACTTTTAGCGTATAATTGTATATAATTGAGGAGATTATTTGAGAATTAATATGATTTTTTGCCCAAAACATTAATACATTATTTTTAATCGAATTAATTTGTAATTAATTAGTTGCATGCTCGATTGATAATTGTGGCATGAGAAATTGAAAATTTAATGTTTTGAAATATTTTTGTTTCAAATTATTTTATTTCATGATGGATTTACGATGATAATTATAAAATTTTTTTTCAATAATTATACGGTTTTTTTTTTTTTAAGCTTTTAATATTGGAACGATTTTATGTTAGATAAAAAAAACTTTTGTAATTTTTTCAATATTTTGTGTGTGGAAAAAAAATTTTCTAACTGAAAAATGTCACTTTTTTTCTTCTAAATCATTAAAAAAAAAAAAAATTAACAATTGATAAATTGACATTGAAAATAATTTTTTTTAGATCCAATTTTCTTATAGTACATGAATTTGGAAATAAATTCTGACTATCATTTTTATTCCAAAAAATCGATTGACCGTAAAACTAAACTATTATTTTTTTTTTTCTAAATTAAGTAATTTTAGTCTTTATTCAAGCTTTCGAACATTTAATAAGTTAAAATTGTTAAAAATTAAAATTAGTTGATGAAAATCTTAATAAAATAGTAGCGATCTAAAGTGCATTATTTCGAGACGTCTCTCTTAATTCGTACGAAAATATTTGACAATGATCTAGACACCCGAAGCCCATTTGAAGCAACAGATTACAGTTAATCGCCTTATAATTCTGTTGATCACGTGAAAATCTCGTTAATAAAACCAAAAAAATTTTAATAATATAATTTTATTTACTTTAATTTAAATACTTTAATTATAACACCAAATTTTTTTTTACTGTTAAAAAAAATTTTATCAATAAAAAATTAATCGTCAAATCAAAATTATTTCAGTACCTTTTATTTACTAAAAGTTAAACACTCTGATTGTGTTAGACAATTTTTTTTACTATTAAAAAAATTTATCATAAATTAAAAAAAAAATTTTTGTTACAAAAAAATCAAACTTTTACTTGACTTAAAAATACGTGTAGCGTAAAAATGTATATGGATGCATCATACAGGAAATTGAACTTTTAAATCGATTTGTTGAATAGAAAGTTTGGATTGATAGGGCTGTAAGTCTGGTATGTAGTTTCCGCGGTTAGAAGAGACAAATAAAACGTGTTTCATCCATTACAAATGTGTATTCTAGTAACATTTTCCATCCGAAAGAAATGTATAAAAAAAATCATGACTTTCTCATGAGTCATTTTTCTCGGATGAGTCAATCGTGATTATCAGTAAAATTCGTTTTAATTCTATTTTTTGAAAAAGTTTTCAGGTGAATGACCTTTTAATATTTTAGTAGATTTCTTAAATATCTAACTACTGTATTTGTTCTCAAAACTTTTGAAATATTTTATTATTTCCCGACTCAAATCGTCCAGCTAATTTAGAAAATAATTGTGGTTTAAGTTTATATATAATATGGATGTTAAATCTAATAAAAATTTTCAATAACTTTAATGAAATTTTACTATTGCATTCGTTTTGACGAGCACATTAGTGTCTTAATTTTTTTTTTGTTTATTTAAAATCGCATAATAAACTACTAAGGTCACGAGCGACTTACTAGGGGGGAACTTTTGAGATTAGAACTCGTTTTAACTTTTTTTGGGTTCAGCAGAATAATACAGTTAAATATTGAAAATATTCTTTGGCGTACGCCGGACTCGAACCCGGTCCAATGCATTTTGGAAAGCAAGGGCCGGATCCGAAAAGCTACTGCGCACCTCTTAGAATCTTATTAAATATTCTTCAACAAAAATTAAACACAATAATACTCTGGATTATATAAATAAATCTGAAATAAAATTCTAATGATTCAAGAGTTTAGAAAATGTTGTAAATAAATGATTTATGGACAGTCATAAATTATAATGAATATGTTGATGTTGGAAATCAGATTTTATTAATATTTTTTATTTTATTATTTTTTGTACCTATCAATAAAATCCACTTCCATTTCGGCTGCCGAATGGCCTTTTTAGTTTTCATAATTAATATCTGAAAAATTTTCAACTAAAATAATATTCTGATCCTTTAAAATTTGTAAAACAATGTGGGCATAATTGTGATCTCTTATTTGAATAAATTAGCAATAGTATGAATTGAAGCTTACTTTATAATCTCCAACATTTATTTCATGAAATTAAGTTATGATTTACGATCTTCCATTTATAACTTTCATTAGAATATGAAAAAAAAAACTTTTTTTTACTAAAAAATCGATACTTGATTCTTCCAATTGTTAACAATAAAACTACAAATCTTATTATTTATATTGAATAAATAAGCGACGTCATACAATATTTAATAATTTTAACATGGGAAAGGATTGAGTAGAAGCAAGTTAAACAACGATAATTAAAGTAAATCGCATGAACTTGAAATTCAATTAACAGAATTAACCTGTCACTATTCGTTTCAAAGTTATTCATTTTTAACATTAGTTCAATGCAAGTTTTATGAAAATGAAAAATTGCAATATCTAGTAAAAAAATTTTTTTGTTGAGACAATATAAGACATGTGGTAACAAATGAATATGTTAGCAGAGGGATAATAAATTACATGTTATGATAACAAAGTCTAAGTTATGGTGAGTAATTTATATGTTATAACAAAACAGTTTTGTTGGTATAACAAAATCTTTTAGTTGATTTAACAAATAGATTTGTTGAAATAACCAAATCGTTGTGTCAATATAACAACAAATTTTTTGCTGGTTCAATATAACCTACTAGCTGTCACCCGCCCGCTCCGCTGGGCACTTTATCGAATTGTAGTTTTAGATCTAGACTCGAAATTCAATTGGAGTATTATTTTGACTTGCACAGTTCCACATTCTATCGAATCGGAAGTAGAATTTATTGAAATCCGTATTGAGATGATCTCTACATGACAAATAAAAGATCCTTACCAAATTTGCAGTTTTTTGAAACTATATTTTAAAAATTAAGATTTTTTATTGTTAACACCCACCCCCGCGATCTTTATTGGAGGTGATTCGGTGTAAAATCCGTTATTAGATCATTTTTGTATCCCATGTAGACAACTCCTATTAAATTTGGAGTCTATAGGAGCTATAGCTTGGAAATTAAAAATTTTCATTGTTAATACCTACCCCCTCAACCCTCTGTGGGGTGAGATATCGTAAAATTCATTGATAGATTATTTCTACATCTCTTACAGAAAATTCCTACCAAATTTGAAGTCGATAGGAGCTATAGTTTAAAAACGGGAATTTTTTATTGTTAACGCCCCCGCAATCCCCCTTGTAAGTGGAATTTCGTATAATCCGTTCTTAGCTGACCTCTACTCGGCGAAAGGAATATTCCTGCCAAATTTCAAGTCTCTAGGTCTTATAGTTCCAGAGATATCGTGATGAGTGACTATATCTATAGAAAGTCTCC
>JZSA01001562.1:0-49915 GCA_000956155.1 Cotesia vestalis
TATATATATATATATATAGATTACAATTTTTGAGAAAAGTTTTTCAGAATCTTACAACTATTTTTGGCAACAAAATCACTTTGCTACAACAGCAAAATTGTTTTATTGAGACTACAAATTAATTTTGTGACATAACAAATAAGGAAAAAATAATAATTATTAATTTGTAAACTTCAATCAATTGGAAGATATTAAAATTAATTGATTTCCAAAAATTGAATAGATAGTCATGCTAATTAGGATATAATTCCAAGAACCACTTCCCACAAGCTAATTCCGAAATTCTACTTCTATATTCACAACCTTGGTTAATTCCCGATAAATGATACAATAAATACAAACTTAAAACACATATAATAATCGTAGCTTAAATAGTCTTTACACTTCCACCCACTCTCATCCGTAGAACCCCTCTTCATTCGCGGTCCGCCCACGTAAGTGAATAAAATAAATTAACAGTAGAAAAAAACAATAATAAAGCAAGTTGAGTGTAATAACATTAAGTAAAGGTGTGAATAGACTTCATATAACAAACACTATCGTATATACGATTCTTTATCTTGAAAAATGTCTATTTTTTCTTATCCAGCTTTGCTATTGTACAGAGGTACTATATGGAACAGCCATCCTTTCTATACAATATACCCTATAATCCGCTGTTAATCCACGATATCCGGAAGACTGTGCAAGTATGCGTGGGTCATATTCCCGAGTACGGCAGACCGATTTTTTCTAGACTTACGACTTCTCTAATCACTAAAACCAATTTTACTTTAATAAGTAGTAATTCTACATGCAAATATTTTATTACTACAATTGTATTATTTTTTCAATAATAACAGTAGTATTATATCATTTATATATATTTCATCATTAATTATTACATACATACATACAATATTAATTAAATTAATAACCCATAAATATCAACACTTTAACAATTAATAAAATTATATAATATTTTAATTTTCAATTATCTATTAACTAATTTAATAAAATATCAAGTTTAACAAATGGAGCATCCATTGCCATGATGCTTAGCTTTTCCGCTTTTGGTGATAGCGAAACCAGGACAACATTGGTCGGACCTGATTAATAATTGCGAATTGTCAAGAGATTCATTGCTTTCCATCGCGGGGCAAAATGCGTTCATGAAAACGTTGATATCGTTACACGGCATCGCTTCTCGTGAAAATTCTGTGTCGGCGGATTTGGTGTCTATTGTGCTGCTTAATCCTGATTTATTGCTGATATTGCTGTTGCTTTTTGATTCTGTTCTACCGTGTACACCTGCTGATTGTTCTCTGATTGGAAGACTGTCTCGGTGAAGACGAAAATGTTCTTCGGTATCATTCAGTAGAGATCCGAAGACGTTCGAAGGATTGCAAACTGCTGTAGAAGTTGATGATACTTCACTGACTGATTTGGAACGGAGTTCTGTGGAGTAAGATACAAAATTTGGTGTTAGATTATTTTTAAAAAATTGAAACAAATTTCTATGAAAATTTGTGAACCATAACTTAAATGAAGCCAGTTAGAATTTTTACATTTATCAATTACATATAATGCAATAGTAAAAATTGATTTGTCTTTCGTAACTTTTCGTATAATATTATGGTCATTATAATTATTATTATTATTATTATTATAATATCACAAGTATATATTATAGTTTACTGAATTTTTTTTTTTGTAGTTACTCAAACTATATATTAGTTGAAGTTACTAAAAAATTTGGATCGATTCCCAGTCTGGGCTATCCGAATTATTTTTCAGTTTTCTGAGTTAAAGTGAATCAAGATGACTTCTGAGCTCATACTTAACTAAAAATAATTTAAGTAACTATTTTCTTTTATTAAAACTTCAATTAAACAGTGATGATGCTGTTTAACTAGATTTGCTTAGTTTAGAGAACGCTATTTTTCCCTTAGTGTACGAGACTGTCAAAAATTATGAATTATAAATTAAAAAAATTTTGGCTTATTGATTTTTCGACATTTTTAATTGCAATGTTCAGTTTGGGCACTTATTAAATAACTTTCAAAAATAATATTGCTATGAGTAGATCAATTACCTACAATTTAATAAAAAATATTACAGAACAAAAAACTCGGCATAAAGAAATTGATCATCTCCAAAAGAAATATGAAATATCGAAAAAGTACAAATTAACGTCAATACCTTTTTGACGGTACTAAATATAACTATAGAAATCCATTTAATAATAAAGATATGTCCAATACAAAATTTCCTTATTCTCTTAATTACATAGATCAATATTTGACAAATAACAAGATCGACAAGTCTAAAACAAATAAATAAATAAATGAACAAATTTTGTCTAGTGTGAAACTCTAATCTATTTATAATTACTCCGAAAATTTACCATGATAAATAAACTATCTTACAAAAGCATATGAAAACTTAAAAACGTCCAAATTCAGGTCAAGGCCTTTGCAATTATACTAAATTTAACTAAAATAACCATTTAATCTTATAAATAATCTGAGCCAAAATTTTACTTATTCTTTGAATTATTTAGATTATACAGATTCAGATAACCATTCATAAAAAATACTGTAGTCGTTTTTTTTTTGATGCAATCTAATGAATAACAACAACAATTACCTAAAGTATTAGAACTCTTGGTAGGAGTATTAGCTTCTGAACGACGCGCAACATCTTGAAACGTAATTGGCGAGTAAATGCGCCTCTCATCAGAAATAATTCCCGTAGATCCAAAAGGCGTGGGAGAAGAGATTCTTGAGCCAGGAGATTTCGCAGACATATCTCCATGCGAGTGGCTGTCTGCTAATTTGTTAGGAGATACGCAGCCCGCATTGCTTCCAGTACTTGTAGAAATCAGGGCGCGTTTCTCAGAAACGCGGTTCATCCAGATCGGCGGCTCTTGAATTATTATGTTTTTTGTTACGTTGGAGCGCAGGGGGCGTTTTTCCAGCCAATATGTTTTCATTGACCCTATTGAATAGAATTTAACCAAAGAATTATTAAATAAATTGTAAAATGTAAATGTTAGCTACCTTTTCCCTTGACCTGTATTTCACCACGCTCCTTGACCTTATAGGAGGGCGACAGTAACTCTTTAGTCGATTCTGATATATGAATTTGCATGGCCTCACTTGTGGCTTCCATACGCGCGGCAGTATTTACAGAGTCGCCAAACAGGCAGTATCGCGGCATTTTTAGACCAACTATTCCTGCTACTACTGCACCACTATGGATACCCACCCGGATTTGCAAATGATCACCTTAAAAATAACTCTTATTAAAATTAAATTATATCAAGACACATTTTTGAAAAAATTTTTCTTGTTTTGTTTAGAACAAATTTAAGTATTGACTTTTACATTCAAAAGAAATTAAGCTTTATTCTAACTAGACTTTCCAATGGTTCATATAATCTTATCTTATATATAAATAAATTATACAAAATCAATCACCCGAATATAGTTTTCATTTAGCTTTAAATTGTTGAGCAAAAAAAATGTCAATGTTTGAAGTATAATAGTTATTGATTCAAAAAATTTTTGAAATAGTCCAAAATTATCTTGGATAAAATTGATTTTACGAAACATTAGAGAGTGCTTTACAATTGATAAATTTTTTTGCCTCTTCTCTGCAAACATTATTATTGTTATACTCTTGCTAGCGAACAAACACTAACATAATTTGTGTACTATCAAACAGATAATTCCAACGAGATTAATTCTTCAATTTTTAAAATATATTTAGTGTAATTATTCTGGTTAAAAATTTAAATTTTAACAAAAAAATTACAAATACTGATTGAATTGAAATTATTGAGTTCTATAATTTTAATTAATAGTATATATTTTTGTCAATATAATTAACTGAAAAAATGATAGGTGAAGAATGTAACGCTAAAATAACATTTAGTCGTTCGGTATTTCTTCAGTTTATATTGGCAATAAGGGAAAGGACGTACATAGGTGGTGCACGGTAAGCGCGCATAATTTGAACTACAATAGATGGTATGAGTTGGTAAAGTATTTTACAAAGCATTAAAGTGCTCTACGATCGAAAAAATTTCTTTTCCTTCTCTCTACAATTATTTTAATTGTTATACTCTTTTGAGTACACGTACACAACGTAATTTGTGTACTATCGAATAGATAATTCAATCAAGATTAACTCTCCAATTTTCAAAAATTTATTCAGTATAGTAGAGACGAGAAAATCATTTAAACAAATTAAAACTTTTTTTTTCTAAGAAGTAAAACAATGGCCGTAGCTTGGAAACGCGATATCTTTACACAAAATTCATGATCTACGTCATTTTCCTTTTAATTGAAAGGATATCTATTAATTTTTTAAGTTTTGTTTCTAATATGCATACAAATACCAGCTGGAGCAGAGTTAAGTAAGGCAAATACCGCGATAGTTTTAGATTTAAAATACTCGAATAATCGAAAATCATAAATTTCCTTCTTTCCCACTTTACTCTATAAATTACTCATACAATATATGTTTTCTTAAAAATTCAATAAGCATTATGAACCGTGCACTTTTGGGATTTCCAAACTTATTTTAATATTCAATTACCAGTCGAACGATCTTTTAAATCGGTAATAGCTTCAACCATGTCTAAAGCCATATCACAAACACGATCAGCATGATCTGTTTCTTTAGAGGGCGCTCCAGAAACAACCATGTAAGCATCTCCAATTGTTTCTACCTGAAACAATCAACAATGTGCAATAAATAAAAAAACAATTATCCTTTATATTTTTATGATCATTTATAAAACCTTATAAACACGATTGCGTTCCGTGAGAGTGTCAAAAAGTGAATACATCGCATTTAGCATTGATACAACCTCCATAGGTGTCAATCTGCTACAAATTGCCGTAAAAGTTACTACATCAGAGAATAAAATCGAAACATTGTCAAACATCTGCAAGAATAATTATTAAATGTTAAACATTGGTATGAAATTGATTGATTAATTGTCACTTAAAATTGATAATAACTCACCTCACAAGTATCGATAGGATTTTCTCCATTTCGTAACCTATCAGCAACCTGTTTCGGTATCATTTGATAAAGAAGTTCATCGGTACGGCGCATTTCTTCATCAAGCTTACGCATCGATTCTTCCAACTTTTTGCTCTTTAATTGTTCTTGATCCAACGCCAGTTTTAGCTCTACAGATTGTTGAGTACCAGCTAGCATCAAATCTCTGCTAAAATCATGCATCGATAGATCGTTGATGTACAATCCAGTTGCAATTAGGGCGTTAAGATCCGGCATTACCGGAGTACCAAGATACATCATCATCCGCCAATTATCCATGTAAATCATTTGTCCCTTTAATCTTAACGTCTTATCGTCTGATAAATTTTCCTCATCGTCACTGAGAATTAACGCATGTTTCTTGCGATCTGACGGTCGCTCTGTTAAAACTGGCTCGACTGATACTAATTCAAAAATATTATTCGTTCTATGTAATATCTGAAACAATTTACACCAATTTTAATTACAGTACGATACCAGTGGTCACTTAGGCCTAATTAACAAAAATTTTATGAATTCATTTTTTATTAAAAATTTAAGAATCATATTTCTTCATAGAATTTTTTTTTCATTTTTATTTCAATTGATAATAAATAAGAAATTAATCAGTGTGGGGGTAGGTGGGGTACGACGACCCCCTTAAGTCGATTATTTCTTTTTTCGGTTTGTCACGATTAAATTCTTTTATTTTCTGTCTATTTCGAATAAATCAGTTCTCTTCCTAAAAAAGCTTATAAAAAAAATTTTTTTTTACTGAAGCCATTACCATCAAAATCTAGAGATTCTCCTCCCAGAAAACGTCGTCGAGGCAAAACCACGATTCTTACGAGTCTTGAGTATCACCAAGGACTCAAAGAAAAAAAAGATCAAAATGAAGCAAAAAAAAGGACCGCAATTAAACAAAAAAAAATAATAAAATCAAAACAATAATTAATAACAATTTAATATCAAACAGAGGTGTAATATTTTGGTATAGATCATTAAAATAATTTATAATCATCTATGTCAAAATCTTAAAAAATCACCCTCTAAACAATGAGGCGTTAGAGCAATTGCTAATTAAATCGTCGACATTAAATTATCTCGGTGTGATTTCCTAATTATCGAAAATTTATATTTCATGTTTTATTCAAAGTTTAATTTTTGTTAAAGAAAAAAAATGATAATAAATTTTATTGTTAACCTGTTCATTAGTTTTAAATAGATAATAATCAATAATATAATTAATTTTTTTTAATGCACTAACAGGTTTTAAACCTATGTATAAGAAAAAATATAGAGATGTTATTCAGCAATTAATTGATTACATTAGTTAACATTAATTAATATCGCAAGTTGAGTCTTCAAATTGATCTTTTAGAATATGTAATATCTAGAATCAGACCTTTTTTTTTTCTCAAGTCAAAATTAAAAATATGAATTATGTAGAGTAAGACATCCTTGGAAGAACTCAAATAGAACTTTGAAATTGGGTTACTGTCTAGCGTAGAGGATACCATGATCAACAATTAATAATATAATTACTGTTTTTATTTGTTGTGTTTTCAATTTTTTATAAGCTATATAATTCAATTATTTGTTTAATTTTTCAGTTTAATAAAATTTTTTCTATTTCATATTACCCAAGATAAATACAATTGACCTCAAAAGGCCTAAAATAATAAATTCTTCAAATTAATTACGATTCGAAAAAAAAAAAATAATTTTCTCGTTACAATTTTTTTTTCGAGTGGTCCATTGTGCCCCACATATCACATATTGGCCCAAAATGTCATAAAAACGTTATAGAGGTCATAATGGAACAGGAAAAAAAAATTTTTACCTAATTTTTGAAAGGAGTCGTTGTGCTCCACTCTTCCCTAACATTTCTTTGATGTATTTATCTGATCAATACAAACTTTATCAATTAAAAAATTTTTGAAACGAAAGTGATCTTATGTTAAGTTTTTCAAGAAAATTTTCCTACAAGTTTTATTTTTCAAGCTTCTAATTATCGAAAACATTTTTTATAAAGCTTGATGGTTTGATTAATATACTAAAAACCATGCAATTATAAAATTTCAAGTATAAAAGCAGAAGAAAATTTTTCTCTGTGAGATATCTTCGAACCTTTTTAATAAAATAATTGTTACTTTCGATTCATTTTTTGTGTTTATAAATTTAAGTGTCTATCGGATATCAAATTAAAATTGTTCTTGTAAAAAAAGTATCTGTAGGTACTAAGTCCATTTATTAAATAATATTTATAATGAAAAGAAAACCATCCATAAATGTTGATGTTAAAAAATATTTAAGGACACTTTCTATCAAATATAATTAAAAAATGGTTATTTTTACTATGAACAAAAATAAAATTAAACATTTAATTTATTTTCATTATTATTATTATTATTTGTTTATTTTAAGTCGCTATATGACTACTAGGGTCTTCAGCGACTACATTACATATAATACAAAGATTTAATCGTTACATTAACATTGGGTTTGAGATTTTGATTATAGTTATTTTCTGTGTTTGTACAAAATTTAAAGGTAAAAAAAAATTTATTTTTGTTTATGGTAAAACCATTTATTTTTTGTATTTTTAAGAAAATGTACTTGAATATTATTTAACATAAAAATCTGTTAATTAAATTGGATATTTTGTATTTTATTATAAAAATTCTTCAGATCTAATTATCTACTGAAACACTAAATAAGGCCAATTAAAAAGTATTAAAAATAACGAAATTTGAATTATTTTTAATATTTTTGAATATTGTCAATACTTTTGAATTTTTTGTGGAGAGTTAACATTGTCAACCGTTTTGAATTTTTATTTTCTAATCAGGGAAGTTTTAAAATCCAATAAAATCTATCAATCTCTGATACTCACCGATTGAAACTTGAAAGCAATCAACGGTCTCACTAAATCGAACCAATGTGTGATTTTCTTCCCAACCAAATCTGGTAAAATTACCATTAGAGAATTACCGATGCTCTTAACAATCATGTCATATCTGAAGTAACAAATCTGAATTTTTAAGTAACAATCCAACATTTTAATCTATTACTAATTAATCTATGACCTAATATCTTACCCAAAAACGATGCAAAATGGGAATATTTCAAATAAAACAGATGCCCCGATCGGTAAGTGTTTTTCTTCCCGCGTCATCGCTAGTGACGCTAGCGTAAACGCCCGATTATCGAACGTTAGCTGGAAAGTTACGTGTACTGTGTCGAAAAGTACTTCTTCACGCACTAGCTCGATCAGCAGATCCTTGTGGTAAAAATGTCTCGCAACTTCGCGTATTTGGCCCATGGTGTAGTAAACGAAGCCACGTCTTTTGCTTCGGTAATGGAGCGTTAAACCTGTTCAGTCATAAACGATTGAAAATTAAAAACAATTCTTAACTCCAAAATTTAATGTAAATAACTATTTTTACCTTGACGAGTTTCATTTTCGCAAATAAAGGATGGTGCTCGCATACGAGGATAAGAAAATTTTAGATACTCATGAAGATTATCGAGCCCATTGAGAAAATCACGAACATGTCGGCCCAATACCGACAGAACCCTGTCGTATCCGTACTGGCCAACGAAACTTACGAAATGTACTCCCATTTGATCGAAAAACTCTTTTTCTGATATACCAAGTATCTGAAGATAAATTAATGGATTGTCATTGATGAACTATTTTTTTTTTAATTAAGAAGAACTTACCGAAATGGCTTTTTTAGCGAGTCGTGGGATCAAAGTTTCCGGATAGACTTGGTGAACACTAAAACTAGGCTGATCAACAGCCGCGAGTCTTCTTATTTCTTCCCATTTGTCTTCTCCGTATTTTTGCCGAATGAATTCGGACATATTTTCGAGTATTAGTCCATACATTTTCTCGCATTAAATTTTCTAGGCAAAAGATAGATTGAATTTTTATAATCGATTACTAATAATTACCAGTACACTGTAAAAAATTTTCGAAGTGAATGATTTTTAATTGATTTTATCCTTCCAGAGTGAGATCTACTCTGAGAAGGGTTTTATGTATATAATCAAGAAAGTTGTCATGGTACAATATTGTCAAAAAATTAGAAATCATACGTGCCGCAAAAGTATATAAGTTTGTAGCTAAGTAATCCATAATTAAAGTCCGACTCTGTAGATATAAACTTTTTCATAAATTGTTCAACTTTAATCCGTTATTCATAAATAATTAGATGGTCAAAAATTTTTTAAATTTTTTTTTAAACTCACAACATATATATTAAAAGAATGTCAGTTTTTTTAAAGTTTCTGACAGTTAGTTTTTTTTTATAACTAAGAAACTGGTACAAAACTGTAGAGAGCGTATGCAATCAATGTTAAATATCCTATTTTTAATTGAATTCATCTCGAGTTATAGGTGGTCAATCGACTTCAAATTTTTAGGGTAATTGTATTATCGTGTCCTTAATAAGTATACAAAAATTTAAGACTTTCTGACCCTATACCTTAACCACAACAACTACTTCAATAAACAAGAACTCCGCAGAGTAAATTCTTTGAATTTTTTTTTGTTGAGTAAAAATAAAAAATTTATTGTTATTCGTTTAGAAATTACAAAATGCGTATTTAGAAATTTTAACAACTTATGAAATTATAACATTTATTACTAGTTTGACATATGACAAACATATAACAAATAAATTTTAATATTTAAAAAAAATTGCATTAAAACTTTATTTTCTATAAATAATATTTTTTTTAATTCATAATGATTTATTTTTTAAGAAATCCCAAAAATTGCCGTATAAAAGTTAAATTTCAGTATCTTTGAAGTAATTAATTTTATTCAATCAAACGTGGTAATCTTAATGATTTATTTTTTTACTTTTTACATTCAAATTTATCAACAAAACTTAAAAAGAAAAAAATTTTTATAAAAATTTGATGTAATGTTCCGAAGTCAATTTTTCAAAAAAATATAATTTATATTTACAATCTTCAACTTGAGAAAAATAGCTGGAAGTATTTGTAAGTAATTTGTCAAGTTAAACTTGTTTCAGCTAAATAAAAATCAATTTTAATCTAAAAACTCCGTACTCAAATTTTTTATTGAATTGAAATTCATATTCACTCTGTTAAAAAAAAAATTCCAGATTTACTCCTTACGCGTAATGTTTTATTTCTTTACTACGATACCTCGAGTAATGAAAGTGTAAATATATTTCCGAATTCACTTTTGATTTTTACAGTATACTTGATAAAAAAAAAAAAAAAAAAAAAAAAAAAAAAATTATATTAATTTAAAGAATTTTATCTGAAAAAAATAAAGCATAAAAGTAAAAAGATTTATTGTGAGCACACTTGTAAGTTCGGTCACGTTTTCTTACTCAACGAATACATTAAACAATAAAACTAGAATCAATTTCTGCAGCATTCTTCAGGAGCAAGGTCTTTAAATTTAGTTGATTTTATTTGCAAAAATTTAGTTCGCTAAAATAATATGTTAACTTTCTCTTTTAGAAACAAACTATCAATTAATAAAATTTATACTATAACTACAAATAATAAAATTTGATTATAAAATCAAATAATAGTTATCGTTAAACAGAAATAGATCTTACCTCCGAAACTAAAAACAAGATATCCTTTATATTGAAACAACACGCGAACTTGTCTTCTCACGGTTAGTAAGCACGCACTGATTGTTTTATAATTGTCATCTATTAATAACTCACAACTTTTAAATTTAACTCGGCAATAATCGGTTCTATAGTATTAAATGTGAATTTATAATTAATAATTAATAACTAATGAGTATGACTACGAGGTTTTAAACCCACAAACTTCTCGATACAAGTGCGCTATATTTCGTCTTTCTATAAATAATAAAACGCAACTAAACGAACGAGGACCGTAGTGGAGTCACTAAAAAAATATCCTGAAATAAATTTCCAGTGCAACTTATTATTTCTCATAATATTATACTAGAAATTTATATATAAAAATTTTTTTATATTTATTATTCTTTATTTTTTTTTTTTCTTAGTATTTTTGTTTTCTAATGGCAATGGACTTATTTGTTTTTTTATTCTTCTTTACTACTGAGTTAACTTTTTAGGACTATAATTATTAAAAATTAATAAACGTTTCCTATTCATGACAAAACGTACACCTGCGTCACGATTTACGCACAAGGTCTACGGCGATGACACACATGTAGTTGCATTCTGTCATTGTAGTGAGAATTAAATCAAAATTATAAATAATAATAATAATAATAAATTTTAAGTAAAAAAAAACTTATTAAAACATAAATCATGCAAAACATGATAAAATTTAATGACTAATAACAATAGTAAAAATAAAAACTATTCTTATTGTGAAGTACAATTATAATTGATAAAAAATTTCAGCTGCTCAATAAAATACCCACAAAATATCCAAACATCAATACCTTAGCTACTAATTATAGCATAAAAAATTTAAGGATTGTTTTGAGAACTACAAAATATTAATTGCGAGATCTGTCATGGTTTTTTAAGGAAAAAAAATTTTTCTTTCTTATTGACAAATGCGGGTATCTTCTACTGATGCCAAAACTTCTGTACACTAGTAACTTTACAATAATGGAAGAATTTTTGTTAATTTTTAATTAAGAATCTTCATTAATTGCTAATAAATGATTTTTGGGTATTAGATGATTTAATAATTTAGAATGAGCATTTGTTTATACCCTTGAAAAAAAGGGGAGTATAAAAACTCCACTTTGACACTTTTTTATAGTCCTAAAATTTCTATTGATGATAGAGTTCTCTGATAGATGAAGTAGATTACTAATTTTCTTTTTAAAATTAATAATAAAACAATACTTGCAATAAATTAAAAAATATTTTTTTCCCTGTTGAAAATTATTAGTGTATCTTTATTATCAAAAATTGTAATATTATTAATTTAAAAAAATGTATTAAGTTTAATAAATGTACTTGTCTTCGAAAAAAACTATTTATTAAAAATTGCAAATATTTAGCTAAATTTTATAAATGAATAAATTTTTCTTAAATAAATTAATTTATTAACACCTAATAAAGTTTTTTATCCAAGTACAAACTGACTAATTTTTTTAAACAAAAAAAAATTATACATACCTCAGATGTTTAAAAACAACCAATTATCTGTCTTCAATTAATTGTTTTTCCAATTAAAAAAAATTTATAAAAAATTCCAGTTTGATTTATTTTCAACGATTCGCTTCATTTTTTACCTAAAAAAAAGTAAAAAAAATTAATTAGCGAAAATTCTTATAATGAAATAGACAAAAAGTAGAAGCAACAAGTACCATAAATTTACAAATTTACGCGCGCATGTGACAGGTGTTTTTAAACGATGACTAATTGATCATTTGAAAATAATGTTAATAATTTATTAATTTTTGTTGAGTAAAAATTGAAAGTAATTACTTACGAAAGATAGAGCCGGTGATTGGCGATTTTTGAGATCCATATGCTGATTGAATTTATAAATATTAAAGTAAAGAGCGATCAACACGTTGAACTAAAGTCAGAGATCCTTTGGTTGTACGCCGACGGAAGAAGTGTATATGTGAAGGGAAGATAACGCGCAAGTCTCGATCCACCCCATCAAATGTGTTTGGGTTTTATCGAAAAAAAATACTACACAAACACAAACTCAAGAGGGAGTAACGCACAAAATTGATTTTGTCTAAAAGAAATAATTATAGTATTTGGGCTAATTTAACTATTGTTAAAGATATCCGTCACGCATGGATACATGGTAATGATAATTATATTATGATGTACAGAATTTATTTATAGGGACACATGAATTTATTATTTCACTAGTTATTAATTGAGTTTTGTTATTATTTATTTAATAAATGACTTAAATTATAATGATAGATTCATTGTAAATAAACTACATGGAAGAAATAAATAAATTACAGTTTTACTATTGACATATATATATGTATATTTATATGAGAAGCTTAGAAAGATTTGGGTAATAATAAAGTTGTAATTTATATACTTGAATTCAATGTCTATATAAGATAATTTTCTTATTTCCTTACAGTTATACTGCTCCTGCGAAATTTCAATTACACATACTGTAAAGATTTTAATATATTTAGATTGTAATAATTTACGGAGTTATTTGCAGAGTAAATGCAGAGTAGATGATTTTTCATTACTTTAATTCTTCAAGAGAAGGATATTTGAAACTCACTCCGACAAGGATTTTATTTACATTATTGAATAAAAAAAAATTCCGTGGAGAAAATTCTTTATTTTATTAATTGAATAAAAATAACAAAATTATTTTTATTCATTTAAAAACTATAAAATGTATATTTAGAGATTTAAAAAATTAATATATACCCTTTATTCCTAAATTAACGTAAGAAATAAATTTTGAAGTTTAAAAAAAATAGATCAAAATTTTATTTTTTTCATTTTTATAAGTAGCAATTTTTTCTACAATAATTTATTTGTTAAAAAATCCTAAAAAGTTCTTATAAAAGTTAATATAAGTAACATTAAAGTTATTTATTTTACATAATTAAATGTAGTAATATTTATAATTTATTATTTTTTATTTTTTACGTTAAAATTCATCAACAAAACTGGAAAACAAAAAAATTTTTATGAAAATTTGATTTTCCAAAGTCAAATTTTTTGAAAAATATAATTGATATTTACAAACTTCAACTTGAGATAAATTGTTTGAAGTATTTATCAGTAATTGGTCATATGAGACTTGTTTCAGCTGAATAAAAATTAACTTTAGCGTAAAAACTCCGTACGTAGATGTTTTTTTTAATAAAATTCATATTCACTCCGTTGAAAAAAAAATTTCCAAATTTACTCTGTACGCGTAGTGTTTTATTTCTTCACTCCGTAACTGCGAATGATGAAAGCGTAGATTCTCTCCAAATTCACTTTCGATTATTTACAGTGTAATATTTAATATTTAAATATCTTAATATATCATAAATATCTTATTATACGATTGTTTATGTATTTAAGTAGACGAGTCAGATTCAAACTCTAATAAACTTTATATTCGAAAATAATTTTTTCATTTCTTCTTTCAAGTGAAGTAAAATTAAGAAAGAAAAAGTATCGAAAATGAATGATTACTTATTAGGATTTTGGTAACAAACAAATAAATAATTTCATTATTTTTAAGTCAATTAATGTAAGAAAATTTTTTGTATCTATTAATTGAAGAAAACATTGTAATTAAATTAGTAAACAGATTCTGCATGTGAAAATAAAAAAAAAAAAATTACGAATACAGTGTAATTCCAATTTTTATACAATTTACCATTAAAAAAAATTTATTCTACAATTGTGAATGAAACGACTCAGTTTATTTCAAATTAATATCTTAGTGAAGAATGTTCAGAACTATTGATAAGTAAGAATATCTTATCAGAACAATGAATAGAACAAAATTTTTGTGTCTTTTTTTTTTATAAATTCTTTTGTTACGTTCTTAACAGAAATTAGGAGTTTTTTTTCTACGTAATTTTCATGAAGTAATTTGAACATAATCATTTAGTATTTTTAATGTCAACAGTTTTTGTTTAATTAAAAATTAAAGAAAGAAAAAAAATTATTTTTAAATTTTAAATCGTAACAATGTAAATAATATTTATAAACTTTAATTAGAAATAGTAATAATAATTCCCATTTTTTTAATTTATTTATTTTTTTTAGTAATAATAATAATTATTATTATTAATATTTTTTATTATTTACTTATTTTTGCAACACAAAATTTTGTAAGTATCAAAATTTAATACAATATTTACATTAGCAAGCCTCTGAAAACTTATAAATTTTCATACCAAATTAATTCTGATAGAAAAAAAAAATTTTTTTATAAAACCGCACTTATAATTTTCAAAATTTTTACATGTAGTGTTTTTTTATTATAATTTATTTGCTAGACAAATTAAAAAAAAATCTGTTGTCTATTGATTTCAGTATCATAAATTTACTAAATGTTTGAAATTCAAATTTTCCCGCGAAAATAAAATCTCGCTACTGGCTGAGAAAAATTATCTCACAGCTAAAAATAAACCAATAAAACAGCTCTTACTCAATTTAAACTAATTATCTCCACAATCTATCCAAATACATAATAAAAACAAGTTTTTCCATTCCACACTCTCAAATAAAAAAATCAGTGTGTTGTGGCAGTGCATTGGCAGTTACTAGCTTTTAGTTTACTTTTAATTGAGGTTAGAATTTCACCTAACACCACTCCGAAATAACAAATCTTCTGTCAAATATGTTTTGCTTACCAAGTCCATCCTCTCGAGCACTAGCGGTGTCATTAATTATTTGTTGCTATGTAATTTCAACATTCGCCGACGAATTCCCTCGGGAAATGGAAAAACCGAACCAACATACCACAGAGGTAAATTTAAAATATATTTTTTCTACCAATTTCAACAATAAAAATTTAATTAATTAATTCTAATAATCATTTATTATTTTCAGGATAGCAGCCAACCAAATTCAAAAGTTTTAAAGTCGAGCAATCTAGGATTCATCCATGCCTTCCTCGGGTCGCTCTCGGTGATACTTGTGTCAGAGCTTGGTGACAAAACATTTTTCATTGCCGCAATCATGGCAATGAGGCATCCAAGGTTAACAGTTTTCTCTGGAGCTATTGCGGCTCTTGCTTTGATGACTATTCTCTCAGGTAATTTACAATAATTGTTTTCTTGAAATAAAAAAAAAAAAAAAGAAATCGCAAATTGCTACAATCTAAGAAATCAATTATTTAAAAAAAAAAGTCCTTGGAGAATGATATGAATATTTACCACACTGAAATCAGTAGATATATGAAAATTTTCTTTAATTTCTTAAAAAATATTATGCTGAAAGTAGCAGACATCTGACAATTCTTTGAATTTTTAAATCCAATCAATTAAAAAAAAATAAAAAAAAAAATACTCGAAAAAATTCGCAGTTATAATGTTTTAAAATGTATGCCAGTGGAATTTTTTTGCGAAATTTTTTTCATTAAAATTTAACTTTTATAAAAATCTAAAAAGTTGTTAGATGTCAATTAAATTCAGTATCATCAAAAAATTTATAATTATAAAAAAAATTTGTACATTATTTTTTTTCATTTCTGTCCGTTTAATTTCTCAATATATTTTTTTTATAATAATTTAATTGTTATAAAAATCTAAAAAATTATTAATTGTGTGCTAACTTAAATTTCATGATTATTTATTGATAAATTATTAAAATTTTTAGTACTCTTTGGATATGCTGCGACAATAATTCCACGTGAGTACGTTAATTATATATCAACGGCGTTGTTCACGTTATTTGGGCTGAAGATGCTGAAAGATGGATACTACATGGCGCCTACAGAAGGCCAAGAAGAGCTTGAAGAAGTCCAACTGGACTTAAGAAAACGCGAAGATGAGGTAATGTATTTTTCATTAATTAATTATACCAGCGAGATAATCGTGAATTGTCAGTTTACTTTCACTTGTTATCATTCTTTATCTGATAAAGATTTACCGATTGTAAAAATTATGATTTACATGGTACATAGCACAGATTATTTTATGTGCAAATATGCATTGGGATGACGGAAGATGTTATTGTGGTTTGATGGATAAAATATATACGAATTATCAATGTAATATTTCTTATTTTTAGTTCGAGAAAGAAACTGCTGGGATAATAGAGCAAGATCCAGAGACAGGTGTGATTAAAAAAACGAAAGTTAATCCGTGGATGTTGTTATCTCGGATTTTCTTACAAGCATTTACTTTGACGTTTTTGGCTGAATGGGGAGACAGATCTCAACTTACTACTATTCTTCTTGCTGCTCGTGAGGTAAATTTTAGTCTTCAATTTTTCGTTAAGGGGGATAGCCACTTTAAAATTAAAAAAAAAATTTTTTTCTTTATTAAATCAAAGTTCATACATTCAAAGATTGTATCTAGAGTTTTATATGAAAATTCCGAGTATTTTCGAGTTATAGTCATTTTTGTGACAGCGTGTCAAATGACCATTGCACGCGCTGAGCTTCGACGAAAACGCGTTTTTTTGAACTGGTGGGATCTGTAATTTGCATAAATATAAATCGATTTGCAACTTTTTTTTCCCCGTATTCGTCTATTCAGTAGCTATAGTTGCACATAGGGGATTTTGAAAATTTTGATTTTTAAGATTTTTTAGGCCTGTTTGAACCCAAAAAAAAATGAGAAAAAAAAACGAACAAACTTTTAATATATTGCCATTTTTCTTTAAATCCAAATTTTTAAAATCCCCTACGTGGAACGATAGCATACATGCATGCAGATTACAACGCAGTTTGGTTTTTTTGTTTTAGATAATCCGTTTTTTAGTTAGAGATCCTACCGTGGTGGGAAAAAATTTTTTGGTGCTCCACAAAAATGCTCATAACTTTGTAACATGATATTTTTTAATCAAAATTTAGGAGAGTGATATTCAATATATACTTAATAAAACAAAAAAACCCGATCCCCAAATTCCTTTATTATCCCAATCAAAAAAATTCCCGTAAATCACTTATTTTTTCGATCTGCTCAGTGGCTATCCCCCTTAATAATTACAACTGTTATATCATTAATAATTTAAAATATTTAGGATGTCTATGGTGTAATTGTCGGTGGTGTTCTGGGACATTCGATGTGTACTGGATTAGCTGTCTTGGGAGGTCGAATAATTGCTCAAAAAATCTCCGTCCGTACAGGTAAATAATGTCACTTATTACTAATACTTAAATTATCTCAAATAAATGAATTAACCAATTACTTATTAATATTATTTTACAGTAACAATAATCGGTGGAGTTGTCTTCCTAATCTTCGCACTGACTACGCTTTTCATAGACCCCACTAAGAGTACGTGAAATAGATCTTAAATTTTTAAATTAAATTACAACGTACATTAAAATAATTTCCTAAATTATGAATATCGAAATTATATATTATATTTTATATTAGTTACTAGTGAATATTAATCCCTAATTAGTATTGCTACTACTAGTGTAAATTGACTTATTTTTAAAAATTCTATCATAGAATTTAAACGCTTCATTTATATTAAAAAAAAAAAAATATTATTTTATACGGGCATGTCACTTATCACTGCGAGTGTATTATACTAATAGCATTCGCGTACCTGATTATGAAATTAATTCAAACACTATAGTTTGTATTGTTTAATAATCAATACATTAGTTATTTAAAGGATTTAAGTAACTAATGTTTTTGTAAATAATAAACAGTATTTTTAAATATTGATCTATTAAATTCCTCTATTAGTTTTATTTTTTTGTGATAGCTCTTTTTCACCAGGGTAATATTTTTCTAATTAGATTATAATTACTATGTAATTTTTATAAATTTATAAATTTATTTGATCTTTTGAGCATCGATTCTTTACTCTGACTGTAAACTAAGAAAAAAAAATCTTAGTCTATTAGTGATTATAATTATACTCTTGAATTAGGCACTCAAAAGATCGAATAAAATTTTAGATACAAATAAAAAAAAAACAAACAAATTTTTTAGCCCATGCGAAATAAATTGATGTATTTAATAGAATAAAGTGTACATTGAGATTTGTTTTAAAAGTGTTCTTTTTTGTTCTTGGCATAATAATAATAAGATTAATAATGTAATTATTTTTAACGTTATAAGTGTATAACCAATGCATAACGATAATTGAATGTTAACACGTTACATAAACAAACAACTGTACATATTAAATTTAAATAGCGGATAAAAAAAAATTGATAAAAATAAAACACAACTACAATATAAAAAAATATCAGTCTAAAAAATATGGACCGCTTCTTTGTTAATTTTTAGATTAGATCTATACTATCCATAAATACATTTAATACATAACATAAATATCTTTAATTATTTTGTTTCAATTAATAGTAGTAATATTAATTATTATCAATCAATAGTCATATCAATTAATAAATCAGTAACTATTATTACTTAGGACAACTATACACAACTATAAATTGTTCACTGATATCGTATAGTACTTATTATCATTATTATTATTAATATATAAAGAGAGCTTATTACGTACATAGTCTTATTCATTCATTCGGCTCATTTATCAATTATAAAATCAAAATTATAAATAAATATGTCAAATTTTAATTATCAGATCATGTAACTAGATTCTTAAATGTTCAAAAATCAATCCTCATCATTTTTATTTTTTATTAATCAATTAACTTTAAATTAAAAATTTTTTTTTGATTAATAAACTCAGATTGAAATTTTTTAAACGTCTGAGTAGTCATGACGGGGCATTATAAACACTCCAAAAACAAAAAAATGTTTTACACTTTCAATATATTACGCAATAAATAAATAAAAATAAATAGGATTGAAATTTAAAAACATTTAAATAAAAAAAAAAAATCAGACTCGTTTCAAGACTGTGTACATAATAAAATTAACGATTATTATATTCATTAAAAAATAAGTTAATTCACGTGGGTCTGGAACCATTGCCACGGTATTGAGCTTCCAGAGCCCGTAATCTCTCTAACCGTTGCGCAGGATCCATAGAAATTCTTTCCTCGGCAGCACTAATTGCCCTAGCCGTCTCTTGGGCCGGATCCTCCGCAGCCATTTGATTTTTCCTTTCCTGATCAATAATTTTGAGGTTCTGCTCGATGTAATTTCGGAAGAACTGGTGTGACTTGACTAAGAAAGGCTGGATGTCAGCCTCGGGATGCTGCTGCTGGAAATCATAGAGCTGAGCAAGACCTTCTTGGCTATGCTGCTTGGATCCGATTTTCCTGAAGATCTCCGTCAGCTGAGCATGCATCTCTTTGGACATATGCCTTTGTTTGGTCTGGCCATTGTTGGAGCTGTTAACCATATCAATCAGACGGTTCAAATACGAGCGCAGCTCTGACTCCTGAATGTTGTTTATCAGTGTCAAGTGGTTCAGCATCGAGCTGCCATTTATTTTGGTCATACTGTGAAGGACTGTTTTTACAGTACGCACTGGCAAGTCCGAATGTCGAGTTTTCCACCAAGAAGACGGGTAATCCTTGAAAAATTGATGGACTGTTAATAGAATAGTGTCGTAGTCAAGCTCTGCTGATCTGTTTGAAATAGTTTTAACTATTTTCCACAAACATTTCATCACCAACTCCTCGTACTTTGGCATCACCGTCGACTCTGCACACTCTTGCAGCAATTTTATCAGCACACAGATAAGTGTTGTGTGGTTTGAGTAGTCAATAGTCTTGACAATTATCACATTTACGACGCGCATGTACATGTCTGTGTCTTCTACATGCTCAAATTTATTCTCCGCCAGCAGCATCAACATCAAATAAATAAGCTCCTTCAGCTGGGGCATTGACACGTTCTTACCCAGGACTTTTGATTCTAAAAATGACAGCAAAACAACAAATGTCGCGCGATACACTTTGGTAACTTCGCTATTCTCGGGAGTCAGCGGGTATTTTTGTAAAAATTTAAGCTGCGTGTTTATTGAATTTATGAACTTGTCTTCTTTGGATTGTATGAGGGTCAAGGGGGAGGATTTTATCATTTCGTCCATGTTGTTCAATGCCTGAAGGGCGGTCTGTAGCCGCGGACTGGCCATCAGAAGGATTGTGCAGTCCAAGTTGTCGTTCTTACTGCTGACAGGCGAGGTTACTGGGGACACGCGTAGAGATGGCTTGCTTGCTGGTAATTTTGAGGGAGAAATCTCGACAAGGAGCCGATCGATGTTTTGAATGGAGGTTATTGAGTCATTTGGATCCCACTTTATTTCTGGAAGCACGGGTACGGTCCAGTTTGCTGGGTACTTTTCTTCCAGCTGTCGCAGGAACTCCATGTCCAGACCGAAAGGTCCTGACGGTTTTGCTCGGACAGGAGATTGAGGTGGTGAAATTGCGTACCTGAAAACAATTTTTAATTAATTTAGTTTTTAAATTTAGTGGTGGATTTTTAGACACACAAATGACATCACAATCAGCGCTACCATGCTTTCATATAATTTATTTTTTAAGACAAAACAATATTAAGGACGTTCTTCCGCTATTTCTGACAAACATTATTTTTAAGGTCAGTTTTTTAACTTAGGATTATTATTACCAGTATACAGATATATTTTAAAATTAGATAAAATTTTATCCCGAATCGAAAAACTGACCCCTTACTTTCTGACAAAAACTACTTTTACTTAAGAATACAAAAATTCAAGAGAAATATTTTTGTTGTCAATATTATCGTCTGTAATTATCAATAATTATTTGTATATCAGGAATGTGGACAAGATAGTATCATAATAACAAATTACATTATTATTTCTGCGACGTTTCGGTCATTTATGAGACTTTTCTCAGGCATCATAATACAAATTATAACAGACACTATCTTACATTGCACAGTTGCCTTTGTCATATAAAATGTCACAAAATTAACAAAATTAATGCCATGCAATGATGATTCTTTACGTCATGTTTATACTTTATTTCAGTAATAATACTAATAATTAATAAATCGTATTGTGATGCCTGAGGCAAGTCTAATAAATGACCGAAACATCGCAGAAATAATAATGTATTTTGTTATTATGATCCTATCTTGTCCACATATATGTTTCTGATATACAAATAATTAGAAATATTTTTGTCAAAAAGTTAGTTATTAATTAAAAATAAAATTCGTTTGAAAAATTAAATTCTGATAAGAAAAATAAAAATTTTCATTTGATGATATATGACGAATGAATATCCTTAATAATATGATTTAAAAATGGAAAGACATTCACCCATCACCAGAACCCACAAAAAAAAAATCTCTGTAATATTATCACGAACGTTTTCTCAGGTTTATTATTAACATAAGTGTTGTTAAAATTATTCTCCTGATCATTTGACAAATTATCTGGTGACTTAATGACGACGCGATTAACACTAGGAGGAACATTGAGATTTAATTTGTTGATCTTTGTTGTTGTAGATAAAACATGTGTCCTATAAATTGTTTGTGTGGTGGAATGAAAATAAAATGTTAATTAATAAAAACCAATATTATAATGATGAATAAAATAAAAATCATAAATAAATTCAATAATATAATAATAAAAAAAGTAACTAACCGATCATCAAAGTCCTCAGCAATTTCTTCAGGTTCCTCGTCTTTTTCATCGCTTCCTTCAACATCCGGCTCAATATCCTCATTACTCGCCGCAGCGGCCATCATTGGCATGGTTGACATCCTGACAGCCGAAGCCGGTTTACTTGGCCGATTTTTGTTGGCCCTTTTGATCCTCTCTTCCAGCAGCGACATGTCTTTCTCAGATATATTACCAATCAATTTGTGTATTCGCTCACCCTCGAGGTAGTAAGCCTGCACGATACAATTCAGCGCGGCATTTCGCACAGAGTTATCACGATCCGCAATTTGCTTGGCTATTTCTCTCAAAGCAGCCGCGGGTGTCGGCTGGCAGACAGTAACGCCGTAGTTTTCAATCAGCGAGCCCAGCTGGTCTAAACACTCAGTCCTCTGACGCGCGTTCTTTGACTTGAGTCCTTCCATTACGTAAGAAAACAATTTACTGACAGGATAAACCAGAGCAATGCGTTTGAACAATGCACGGACACTGTTTCTCACAGAATCTTTGGGGTCCCCAATCTTGAGAATCAGATATGGCAGAAAAGAAGCAGCTTCGTTCTCTAGCATGTGATACTGGTCTTCAATAAGAATCTGGAACACAGCTTGTAGAAAGTCGAGACCCTTGAGTAGGACAGAGGGGTTTGTATCGAAAAATCTCAAGGTTAGCCATTTGAGGATCAGATCCAAGTTACAAGTCAGCGCTTTACTATTGTCCTGGACGTTGTCAGAAAGCGACTCAATGGCCTTCAAATGGTATCGGAAGTCCGCATGAAACATATTGGCAATTAAGGACTTGTTTACGCCAGCGGTACTCATCAATTCCTTCAGCAATTCCACGAATTCCTCTCTAAAGTACAGAAAATAAAAATATATTCATTAAATTATTTCATTTAGAATGTGACGATTGAAAGTCTATTTTCAAATTCTCTGATTCTAAATAAAATTACAAGATTTACTAACAAAAAAAAAAAAATTAGATTCTTCAACCATCTCGCAAAATAAAGCTTTCATTATAATTTTAAAATACTATGAAAAATCCACGTGAACTTTTTCTTTCAGACAATTTCAAACCGAATGGGAAAAAAAAATTTTTTTATACGCCCTTTTAGCACAAATCCCTATTAACCCTTAGCTATACGCCCTTTTACCAGTAGGCGCGCAATTTGCTTTTGTTCGTTTATTTAAAAATTATTAAAAATTGATGAAAATAATTGATTAATAAATTCTTTGACTATTCTACTAATTCTAAACTCGGATTTTTTCAGATTTTTCATTAATTAAAAAAAAAAAACTAAAATTTACCTAGGTGTTGTAAAGTTCCACTTAAGAACTTTGAGCTTCTGCTCATCAATAACCCGCTGATGCTTCAAATTATTGACAGCCAACAAAGGACTGGTATCAACATCATCATCCTTCTTTCTCGCACTAGCAGGCTTGGCAGCCGTCGCGCTCTTAGGTTTAACAACTGCTTTGGCAGCCTTAGCAGCACCTCCGCTCTTTACAGTCTTAACTTGTTCCTGCTTTTTAGTCGGGAGCGGTTTTATCGGCAAACTCGGCCTAGTCTTCTCCAAAGCAGCCACCACGACATTCTTGGAACCCGGTTTTAGTTTCTCCGTCTGACGCAGCATACCTTCATACGTTAAATGCATCATGAATCCTAGAATAGCTTCCTGTGCATTTTTCCGTACATCCGAATTACGATCCTCCAAATTGCTGTACAAATGCGGCACACATAACATTAGTTCTTCCTTAGGAACCTGTTTCACCGGTATGGGAGGCAATTTTTGCGCCAACCAGTTCCACAACTCTATACGTAGAGTTGGCGAACCGGCTTTGAGCGCGTCACCGATCATTTCGCCGTCGAAAAATTCTTTGTATCCGCACTGGTCGCCCCAGGAGTTGATGCATGAAATTGCCGCGCTTCGGATCCAGTTTTTGGAGTCTCCGAGGCAGTGAACGAATCCGGGGAAGAGAATACGAACATGTTGCTTTATTGGAGGGCCCATTGCACTCGCTAAAGCCTCGCAAATTCCTAGTGCAGTCTGTGCTATTTTTGTATTACTGTCAACCAGCCTTGGCGACAATGCGCGAGGCAGTTCTCCAATAGATCCTTTGATAAATTTAGCATCTGTAATGATGGCTTGAACTTTGATGAGTCCTTCGTTACGTAATTTCCAATTCTTATCACCCAACTCGGCTAACAGCGCTTCTGTGATCTGGTTGCTGATATCTACCCTCGGAATCAAATCATTAATGTCTACAGTCTCTGCAACGTAATTTTCTTCTTCTTCTTCCTCTGCATCATCGGTAACTTTCTTTTCTCGCGATTTGGGACCTCGCGTGGGTTCAGGAGGTCGTTCTCCATCATGTATCTCGCATTCCTGCTCGATCTGCTGCTTCAATGCCGGTTTTTCACCGTCGAAAAAGGTCAGAAGTGGCTTGCCAACATATAAGTACAAAGTACCGATCAATGTTATAGCCGCAGTGCGTACTCCGGGATTCGTTGCAGCCACGGCTTTCTTCACGCTCTCAATCACCGACTTGACGTTTAACGTGCAGCTGAATTCTAACAAGGCGTTTGACAGCCACACTAACGACTCTTGTTGTACTTTTGGGCTCTTCTGGTTAAACGCGAAAGTCACAACTTCATTGGCCACATGCTCGAAAGACGTCGCTTCAGCGATTGCTAGCAAAGTTTCCGCTGCTGTAGATCCATTTTTAGCATCTCCTAACTTTTCAGCAATGTCCATTATGCAATAGTTTGCAGCTGTTATCGAAAATGTGTAGTTTTCAGCGAGCATTTTTACGACCTCAAGCCGCTGCTTCAATACCTAGACACATAAAATATTAATTAATATTTTTGTATACTTAGCGTAGGTATTAGAGTATATTTTTTTAATTATGCAAATCAATATCATGTTTTTACGTGCTTAGAAATGTATGATAATAATTATTATTAAAAGACAGTAATAGTCACCATCTTATATTGAAAATATTATTTTTTAAATTTAAATATTTTTTTTATATACTCATAAAAAATATTTTTACATAACTTTATATTTTATGTCTTTTAAGTAATAATAAATATGAAATTACAAATAAAACCCTACACTAATATAAATTAGTAAAAATTTTTGATTTCTAAATTATAATTAAAAAAAAAAATATTTTAAAAAATTGTACTAATAACAATTTTCTACAAGTTGTTATTGTTTATGATAATTATTTATTAATAAATTTAGATAAATTTAATAAAAAAAATTTTTGAGACATGAAAAATAAAGATTCTTAATAAAAACTAATTAAAAACTGGATTAATGTTTTTAAATACCCGATAGTAATCATTATAAATGAAAGATAGCCGTCATTATCATAAAACTTCTGAGCGTGTATGAATTTAAAATCTAATAACAAAAAAAAATCCTTTATACCTGGAAATTAGTATCCTTGAATCCAGGCTTCTTGGCAAGTATCCGAACGATAACCTGGCACGGAACGTCAGAACCCATTTGCTTGATGGTCTCATTAAGCTGTTCGACTGCAGCCAAACGGGACTTCCAATTAGCGTCAACTAATCCCGACAAAATATCTCCTGTTAAGCATTCACCCGCTATGTCATCAACCGATTCCGCGCTCAAATCTTTTTCGATTTGTGTTTTTGGCGCAACAGTCTTCTTACCACCAGCAGCAGGTTTCTTCAAACTAGGTTTTTTATAAGTATTGCTATTACTAACAGAAGCAGCAGGTTTATTGGCATTGCCTTTGGCCGGTGGTTTGGACTCAACTTTAGCCGGTGCAGTTGTAGGTCTCTCTGGCTTCTTTGGCGCAACCACTTTGACAAGTATGACAGCTTTCTCAGCACACTCTTGAATTTTGGCCATTTTGAGCGCGTCGAGATCCGTCAGGAAAGGCATCATAGCTTTCTCGCCGACGAGTTTCATCGCAGTACCGAGCGCCTCTGCGGAATTGTCTCGCACAGTAGGGTCCGGTTCGTTCAAAGTCTTGAGCAACGCGCCGATATAAGCCTTTAGCAACTTCTTGTTAAAAGTTGCAGGCAGTGTGTGTGCGAAACAACGAGCTAAAAATGCAGCAGTTTCAGCTTTCACTGACGGATTTTTGTTTTCCAAAGCAGCCAGCGCGTCCTCAAGAATTACATCCACGGTGATGCTCTGGAAAACTGCATCTGCCGCTTCACGAAGTACTGCGACGACGTTGGGCTTCTTTTCACGGAATTTCTCCAAGACTACCGGCAAGCATGCAGTGGCGTAAGGATGGAACCGCTTTTTCAGTCCATTGGCAAGTCCTGTCAGACATTTCCCAGCGATTGTAACGACGACAACATTAGAGTCTTTAGCGATTATTTTCTTTAACGCCCTAATAACGTCTCCGTAGTCTCCACTCTCGAGCTTGGGGTTCTTGCACAGAGTTTCAAGAGCTTCAAGCGCTTCTTTACGCTCCTGCCACTTTTTGGCTTCAAGTTTGTCGTAGAAATCCTTCGGTAGCTTCGAAAGGATGTCCACCGGGTCAATAAGCTCGTAAGGATCGATGTCTTCAGCAGCTTCCTCTTCATTGGCTTCGTCATCATCGGCGTCATCTCCTTCAGCAGCTGCGGATTCAGCAATTACATTTTTCGGCTTCTGTGATCGCAAGTAGCGAGTGGGATGTGCTTTGGCACCATCAAGCTTGCCGAACTCGACTTCTAGCTCAGACATTTGCACAGGCTTCAAAGTGTTGAGCTGCTGCTTTATTGGAACCCCAATCCACCGGTAAATTTCAATGACCATTGCTTTACCTTCCTCACGAACGATCTTATCACGGTCTTCTAAGAAGCCAGGCATCTTTTTTATCAGTGGTTTTATGTTTATTACTTTAGACCCAAACTCGCGAAGTGAAAGAGTTAAAGTGTTGATGCAGCCAGCGACTATTTTTGGATTTTTAGCCTCAGTCCCTTTCAGAAGTTCCTCTTGTACTGTCTCATGCTTCTCTATTTCAATGTACATCAAGGTTATTTGCACTGCTAAGTCTTTTGTTTTAGCTTTTGGAGCTGCTATACATTTATTTACTATCCCGCTCATTACTTCACCAACAGTCCTGATTGAAAATAAATTAATAAGTTATAAATATTAGACTCGAATATTAAATTATTTTTTTTTTATTATAAATCAATAATTAAAGGATAAAACTAAATAAAACTAGAATTGGAAAACATCTGAAAATTATTCTAAAAATCATTATATGTAGTTTCATTTTGATTCAAGTTTTTTTTTTATTATTAAACGAAACTTACTTTCCAGCGCAAGCAGCATTCTCAACAAAAGCCAACGCTGCTTCTAATCCCTTTTCCTGGGCAGCAACATTGCTGTCAACCACAAACTTCTTGATTAGTCCCAAGAAATTGTTCCACTCAGGAGATTTCTCGTCGTCAATACACCCGAATTTCTTCGTACATTCTTCATATCCATGAACTCTTGCCTTCCATGACTGAAAATCACAAAAAAATATGATAAAATACTTCTAATAAATAATCTAACTACAATTATAAAATTATAATAATAAAATACCTTATGCACACATCTGTCCTCAACTGGGAGTTTAGTAAACTCAGTTTCTTCCTCCATGATTTTTTTTATTGTTCCTAGACAAACAATTTACCAGATAAATAATTTATTGTCACCACGGACTTTAATATCATTAAATATATTCGCTCAATAATAATAATTATTATTATTATTTGAAATTTAAAAAGGAATTATGTCATGAAATTTATTTATAAATAAAATATTGATAACATCCTACAGACTATATTCTACAAGGAGAACGTATTGACCATATATGTCTGTGAATGATTCAAACTGTTTTCCTTTTTTATCAATGTCTCATTCTATGTCGGCTAACCCACAAATTAAAAAAAATGCGTCGCACTAAAAAGTACTTATTAATTTATTTGAAGACAACCGACTGTCGAAAATTTTTAGCTACTGACTATGATAATGACGACGATGATATCGATGATGCTGATGCTAAAAGTACGTTGAATATTTTAAAAATAATTATTGAAAATAGTAAAATAATGACTTACCCTTAGGAACACAATACACTCGGTTGATTTACTATTTTAACAGTTATTTACTATAATGCTAGGTCTCTGAGCTTAGTTAAGTCGTTAATATTTATAATTAATAATACTGCAAGTTAATAATCCTTGTTACAACATACTGCGTTTGAGGTTTTAGATTCTAGTCGGCAGCCATTAGTGCACTTGAGCTTCAGTCGCGATGTTCACGGTGAATATAGTCTCGATTTTCAAACGGTCGACCAGTAACTCACTTTGCCTCTTTTTTTTTGCTTTTATTTATATTATTATTATTATTTAACTCAACTGTCATTCACGAAAAAAACTAAATTTCAAACAATTTTATACTTTTTTAATACTTAAAAATTATTCAAATTCCCGTATTGAGAAATTAAGAACTTATTTCGAAATTTATTCTAAACAATTATTAATTACAAAGCTAATTATTATTAAATTAAAAAATTACTGCAATTTAAATTTTTTATAAATTTTTTTGTAGATGGCGCTTGAGTGAAATGAATTCCCGATAAATGAAAATTGTTAAAAAAATAATTTTAGGTAATTATTTTATTGTTTAACTATTAGAGATATTTTAGTTATTATTTTTTTGTTACTAAAATTTATAAATTTTTTACAACTTTAACAAAATAGTTTTTGTTGTTTCACTTCAAAATGGCGGGAACAAAAAAGTGCGTTAACTGCCATCTATAATTTGTTTTTTAAACTTAATATAGATTTTCTTTTCAATCTCGCTGGTGAGCGTTAAAGTCGGCCAGGCGAATCTCTTTTCAGATAACCACTCAACGCTAATATGGCTCCTGTGAGTATTTTTTGATAAATAATTTATATATAATAATTAAAAAGTTTAAACAATAAAAAATTTTTGTGTAATTAACAATCTTCAATCATTGCTAACTTATTTTGGATAATTAATACTTGCATAAATATTGGGATGTTATTTAATTTTGTGGATTATTGAGGTTACATAGGTTAAGCATTCTGGAGATTGTAAACATATCGTTTTTTATTGTAATAACAAAATTTTTATAAACATTTTTAAGATGTGTTTTGAGTTTTCGAATATTTCTTATAAACTATTAAAAGAAAAAAATTAAGATCAATGTGTTTGATAATTTTATGTTTTCGGTGAACCATGCTGGCATGACAGCAAGTAAATCATTCCATTAAACTTAAACGAATTATTAATTATTATTTGTTTTTCAGCAAGCTAAAATTAGCACTAAAAAACCAGTGCCAAAGAAAACTGGCGCTCCAAAAAAGAACCAGCTTCGTGGTAAAGCACAGAAGAAAAAAGTTTCTCTGTCTTTCACCATTGACTGCACTCACCCAGTCGAAGACAACATCATGGATGTTGCAAGTTTCGTAAGTTGAATTGTAATTACTGCTAAATCTAAATTTTTGACTGAAAAGAGTCATGAAAATTTATTTATAAATTTTTTATTGCAGGACAAGTACATGAAGGAGCGCATCAAGATCAATGGCAAAACTGGAAACTTGGGAAATCTTGTTAATATTGAACGTAACAAGAACAAGCTCATCATCAACAGTGACACCGAGTTGTCTAAGAGGTGTGTAATAATGATCTGAAATTGTTAATAATTTTATTCTACGCTTATAAATATCTGTTGTGATGATGTAAAGTCACGCACATGGATATTAAGCTACCTTGGAACAGATATTTTCATTAATTCGAATACCTTGTTTGATTAATTTATAGGTATCTCAAGTACTTGACCAAGAAATTCTTGAAGAAGCACAAGCTCCGTGACTGGCTCCGTGTTGTATCCAAGGATAAGAATACCTACGAACTCAGATACTTCCAGATTACTAGCCAGGAAGACGATGATGAAGAAGATGCTGATTAAGTATAATCCTGAGCTTTTTTTGTACATATAATTTGATGTGTTTATCAAATAAAGTTCTTCGACTGGGAAATTGTGCATATTGTTCTTTATTTTTCTTCTTAATTACTTAAAAATAAATTTTATCTGTTTAACTTGATTTAAGTATTTCATTAAAATTATAGATGTAAGAATAACTTTTAATGATAGATGTAATTTTTAATTATAGATATAAGAATAATTTAAAGAGGTAACAAGTAAACTAAAAAGGGACAGTTATTTTTAGAAACTCGTAGCGGTGTTTTCTGTTAAACAATTTCAATTAATTATTCTTACTTTAAGAAGCATAATATTAATTTTGTTAAAAATAATATTAATGTATTTTGAGAAATTTTAATGATGCTGAAATCACAAGATGTCGAAAAAAATTTTTGAGACTATTGAAACTATTGAATTTATTATGAAAAAATATTTTTGAGAACCCGCGCTTACAAAAAAATTCTAAAAAATATCATCATAGGTACTGAAGTTAGCTGACAACTGTTAATTTTTTAAATCTTTATAACAAATCAATAACAATGAAAAAATACTTCTAAAAATTTTTTTTAATTTTCACAAGTGGAGTTTTTTTATTAAATTTTTTTGATAATAATTTCATTGCTAAAAAATTATAAAAAAATTTCGAATGTCTTTCAACTTCAGTGTCATAAATTATCACATGTCTCTCAATTTCAATGTCATGATTTATTTACTTAATTTTATTTGGTTGTAATTCGATTTCTATTAAAAAAAAAAAAAAGATCTGTCAATTTCAGGATCGTGAAGTTTTATTATTTTTTTAATTACTTTTTAGAAAAATTAAAAAAACAGGTAATATAAAACTTTTGAAATATTTATTCTTTCCGAATGAAGCTAAACTAAGCGAAAAAGTTAATTGACATATTTATTTGTACGTTTTTTTTTTTACCGGAAAATTTTTATAATACTGAAGTTAGCGGTCAGCTGTCAATTTAAAAAATTTTTTTTACAAATCAATTACAGTAAAAAATGCTTCTAAAAATTTTCACTTATAATTTTTATTAATTTTCACATGTGAAACTTTTTAATTAAATTTTTTTTTTAATAATTTAATTGCTACAAAATTCTAAAAAAATTTTTAATGTCTGTCAACTTCAGTGTTATAAATATTTGTAGTTTTTATAAATTAAAAACTTGAACTTCTGTATACATTCGTGTTTAAATATGTTGATAAAACTCCGTCGGGAATTTTTTTCTTAAAATCACAGATGACGTGATAAATTTTAAGATTTCTTATTTTTTCTCCCATTGCTTTTCCGTGACTTTAGACAGAACCAGATAGCGCCAATACCCTCTCCGAAAATAAATAGTCGCCATTTTGATAACGCCGTTTATAACGAAGTCATAAACTTACTCAGTATAAGTGAAAATATATTTATTAAGGACAAATACTCAGTGATTATATATTGATAAAAAGAATTATAACCAGGTAACTATAACAAAAAACGCATAAAAACGTTTCTAAATTTATTTTATTTTCATTAAAAACTGAAACTTTCAGCTCGTAACCTCGAAACTCTAAAATAACTGCCGGCTAGTCTGTGAATAAATAATAATACACCGAAATTAAAGCACAGGAACATGAGCCCATTAAATAGAGGACCTTTGATGCCGCCGCGGATGCCTCCAGTCGGTATGCGACCTCCACCACCGCGATTCGGACGACTTCCAATGCCAGGAATGCCTCCGAGGATGCCTCCACCTCCTCCGCCTATGGGGCCAGCTTTTGGACCGATGCGCCAGCGAATGCCTCCACCACCACCCAGACCTGGCTCGATGATGCGTCCAGGACCTGGAGGCCCTCCACCAATGCCTCTTTTCGCACCTAGAACTCGAGGACCTCCACCACTTATGATGATGGGTCCCCGAGGCATGGGCCCACGTGGACCGCCAATGAGACCTGGACCAAGAGGAATTTTACCCCCACAGGGTCTACCACACATGAGACCGAGGTTCCCGCCTGGAAATGGAGTTATTAAAGCTAAATCTATGAATAATCCCAAGAAAGGCAACAAATTAGAGGTAGTTTTTTAGTTACTCGTAATAATAGTTTAAAATTCATCCGATAGTTTTTTTTTCTTTTTTTCTACCTAAAGTTAAAATGGAATTTCATGATACGCTTTTTTTTCTAGAACTTTCCATGACTTTTAGGTTAGACGAGTATTTATTGTTGCAGCAAAATAATTAAAATTATTTTTTTTTACATGGAAATTTTTTTAATTTAATTTTTAACAAATAATTTGAGTAATTATTTTCAAGTGGGGTCTACCATTTTAATTTTCATTTTTTTGAACGAAATTTTTTTTTCAACTTTTGATAAATTTTTTTTAAATACATAAATAAATGAACAATTAAAAAAAAAAAAGTTGATTACCACAATTTAAACAAATTTTTTTTTAATTGTTCGTTTTTTTTATGTACTTTTGGAAAAAGAAAAATATATCAAAAAAAGATACAATAGAAATTTTATCCAAAAACATGAGAGCCAAAAATTTTTCCAACTTCTAAAGGCAAAAAAACTATCGAAACATTAATTTTGTGATATTTTCGATATCATCACCATAAATCCGCCGTAAAAACAAACAGAATAAAAAAATGTTAATCTTTCACCTAGCTATGGCCAAAAATACGCTTGACCCCACTTGTAAATAATTACGATAATTTGATGATTTTATTATTTTATTTAAAAAAAATTTTAAGTTGATTAAAGAAAAATTATTTGAGTAAAAAATAATAAAAATAATTTTTAAAATGACTCAAAATATATTTATGTTAAAAGGAAATCGAATTAAAAAAACCTTGGATGACGGATGAAATACGAGGTGAAGTTCAGCGTAAAAACAAACTTTACGCAAAAGCCAAAAAAAATAAAGACGCTAAGGAGTGGGAAGAATTCAAAGATCTCAGGAATAAAGTAACACGTATGATAAAAGACGCTAAGAATGAGTATTTAGCTAAGAATCCTGACCAGGTATGTTAATTCTCTAAATATTATTTATCACACTTATTAATTAATCAATTAATTAGTAACTAATATAACGAGTGATAAATTGATTGATTACTGTACTATATTTTTATGACAATCCTGGTGGTATGTTCGATTGAATTGGTATTTTAAATTTTATTTTTCACTTGGATAGTATTCATAAATGTTGATTTTTATTTTTAAAGATATGTGTGGATCACGTCAAGACCAAGTCACTGACAAGTTATTGATTTGATATTTATTGATAAAAAATAAATAATAGTCATTGTTATTTTTATTAAAAAAATAATCAATTAAATAAAATTAATAAGAAAAACGTTAGTTTATGAACAACTTTCCTTACAGGGTGGTCAAAAAGCAAGTGATAAGAATACAGTTGAGTCCGAGAGTGTTCAGGAAACAGAGAAAACAGAAATTCAAGCTGAACCGGTTACGAAAATGGAAGTAACGGAGGAGTCGCGGCCTTCCAGCGAACAGGCTCAGTCTTAAAGCTTCGGGCTACTCCTCCGTATTAACAATTTACAAATTTATAAATATAAATTATTTACAAAAGTCTATTTAAAAGATAAAAAATAATTCATAAGTAAAATTAATAATAATAATTATCGTTATTGTTATTAATATACGACTAATTAATATTTACTAAAATCAAACGTATTTTTCAAATTATAAACAAGTTATGTTAATTTTTTAATAATCATTATCACGTTTGATTAAGATAAAGTAATAAGTTAAAACTTAAAACAAGCATCAAGTTAAAGTACAAGTTGTTTGATGCTTTTTACAAGCATTAATTTATGAATGAATTTAGTCACTTCAATAAATTATTTTAAATTGATTTTTTCATGCATTAAAATAGTTTTTGTAATTTGAAAATTATTGTGGATTTGTTTAATTGTTTGGCTTTGTTTGTGTTTGAAATTCTGTATTGAATGCTAGAGTCATAGTTATTGTCATTACATTCCTTATTGTGACAATTGCATTGATTAATGAATTTATTCAATTATATCAAGTTTAACAATTTTATTTTTAGTCACAAAGAGCTCTAGTTATTTATTTTTCAAATTTCGTGGATTAGAGATGAATTAGACATTTGAACGAGGCTGGGAATGTTTATGCAAAATAAAATTAATTAATAGTTGACGAAATTATTAATTAATGTTAACATTAATAGCTAATAATAGTCTGGTTTAAAAAATGAGTAGAGTTCTTTTTGATTAAAAATAATTATAAAATAAAATATGTAGTTTCAGCGTTCAATTACTCAAAACTGAAAATTGTAATTTGAAATTTGTTTATTAAAAAGTAATTGAATTTTTCCATCACTTGTAAGTTATTACTATTATTATTCAAATATACTTACTATGTGCCAATTGGTACGATTTTGTGCAAATAATTACTCATTTTTATGGATATTTAAAATAATTTGACAGCATTTTTATTCACTTATTAATTTAGTTGGAAAAATATTAAAAAACACAAAACAAAGATATTTGTATTTAAATAATATAATGTCAAAAATAAATATTTCTACAAATTCTAAATAAAGAATTTTGTGTACAAAAATTTTTAATTACCAATTTACATTAGCAAAAAAAATTTTTTGTATTTTTTAATTTTTTTTATTTGAAATTATTATTTATTGGAATATACTGATAACTTAAATTTTAATACTAATGAAAAATTCTCTAGTTTCCTGAGCATAAAAAGCTTAAGAAGAGTCCAAATTTTGAATTAAATTTTGACAAAAAATCACGAATATCCGAAAGGTTTTGTTATTAAAAAAAAAAAAATCAGAAGAATTAATTTTTTTTAATAATTTATATTTAAATTAATATTATAAACATATTTCAAGCGAAAATTTTTAGGCAGCCTTGTACCAAGATGACGAAGATTATCACGATCTGCGTGATGAAAATAATCTAAGTGAAGATGAAGAAATTATTTTTTACTGTGAAATATGTGACCGTGAGTTTGTAACTGAGAAACTCCTCGAAGATCACAATAGCACTCACAAAGTTTGCGGGATCGACGGATGTGAGTTTTCGGCACATCCGAAATTAGTTGACAAACATATCGCTATGCAACACCGCACTGGATATTTTAATAAATTAAAAAATTTGAGCACACCTGAGGATATTGAAAAATGGATCAACGAACGTAAACGGTAATGATTTTATTCGATAATTTAATTAATTTCTTGATTGTTAGAAGATAAATTATTTTTATATTTAAATGCAGGAAATATCCAACGAAAGATAATGTTGACGCGAGAAAAGCCGAGCAAGTTGAAAAAAAATCTCGGGGAGAAATAATTAAAGATACAAAGTCGAAAACAAATATTCGGAATGATAACAAAAGCAAGAGAAGGAAGAAAAAATTGAGAAAAATACCAGATGTTAAATCTGAAGAGGTTGAGATTGAAGAAACTTGTCAAGGTGTCAAACCGTTCAAAGGCATCAGTATGTAGTCTCACATTTTTTATCTCATTTCTCCTTAAGTTTATTTTATTTCTTTAGTATGTAATACTCAACATGAAAATAATTTTTTAGAAATGATGCTCAGTGAAGACGAATCAGACGGTGATGTAGCAAAAGAAGAGTCACTATTGGAGAATCATTTCACTGATGATGAAGATGAAGTCCCAACGATGAATGCACCACTGGAACCAGTTATTAAATCAATCAGTAGTTTGGTTGCTGATTACGGTAGCTCAGAAGATGGTAAATATTTTGGGTAACTCTTATTTTAAATTTTTCAAGTTCTAAGTTTATTTTATTTTATTTTATTTTATAGAACCACCTGAAGAAATTCCAATTAAAAAAGCGAAAATAGAAGAAATTGATGTGAATCAAAAGTCTATATCTTCAAATACAGAAGGTAACCAATTTCAGGATGTTAAAACTTCTCTACAATTAGATAAGTCAAGTAAAAGATTTCATAAAAATGATCTAAGACACAATAACAGCAACAATAATAAAAATAGCAAAAACAACAGTAGTCATAATAATAATAATAATAATAATAATAATAATAATAATAATAATAATAATAATAATATTAGTAAATCAGACAAACGAAAAAATTTATATCAAAGACATGCATTATTAGAGCAGCTATTATCAAAGTCAATAGCTCACGAACGAAACTACATTTGCCAATGTTTAAAATATATTGTAGACAATAACTTTTTCAAAAAAAAAGAATCATGAAGGTGTATATTACTGTATTTATTAATAGGTTTTTTTTAAATAAAAAAAAAATGTATATTTTTATTTTACTTCTTTTGCTAAGTTTCTTAGACTAAGCCATTCTAAAAACCACCCTCTATTTGTACCAGATATCTTCTTTTTAGGATGAGAAAACTGTAGCCTATTTCTTGAAGCCTTATTATTATTTATTTAATTTGAACGCCAAGGCAATGGCTGAATGACAAAAATACAAAAAATAGAAGAGTATAAAGTACATATAACACGATAAACAAATCTACATGGATATTTTAACAATATTTGAATTATAGCTAATAGAACAGTGAAATCAATTAAAAATTTGAGAAATGTAATCAGCTATTTACAATCAGTAAAAATGAGGTGAAATAAAAGTAAGCAAGAAATTAGGATGAGAAAACTGTAGCCTATTTCTTGAAGCCTTATTATTATTTATTTAATTTGAACGCCAAGGCAATGGCTGAATGACAAAAATACAAAATAGAAGAGTATAAAGTACATATAACACGATAAACAAATCTACATGGATATTTTATCAATATTTGAATTATAGCTAATAGAACAGTGAAAACAATCAAAAATTTGAGAAATGTAATCAGCTATTTACAATCAGTAAAAATGAGGTGAAATAAAAGTAAGCAAGAAATTTTTAAACTGAGTGTCAGACTAAGTTAAGATTTAACTGACGTCAGGTAGTAATTCTCTTGACGTTTTAAAAGATTTTGAGTTAAATGGCAAAAAAAAATTTTTCATAATCCTTTTAGGCATTTATTACGTGACTAGCAGTATGCCCCGGCTTTGCACGGGTATTGAACAAAAATTTCAAAACTAAAATTAATATAATATTGTCTATGTCCCCCGAGGATAGTGTAGCTTCCCAACAGTGAAAGAATTTTTCAAATCCGTTCAATAGTTTCGGAGTCTATTCGATGCAAACAAACAAACAAACAAACAAATAATCAAATCTTTCCTCTTTATAATATTAGTATAGATATAGCTTATGCAGAACGTAAAGAGTAGATTTGCATTTAGTTTGAGAAACTTTAATCTTAGCTTCAAATGTTAAAATACAGAAAAAAATTAAATTTGTTTTAATTATTAAATTTTTTATTTATTAATAAGTCTTTTTAATAAAAAAAAAAAATATTTTTATACAAGAGTAGTATTAACATTATTTTGAAAAGCGTTTCTTCTTTTTCTTCTTCTGCTCACCAGGTTCCTTAAACTCGATCGGCTCGTCACTTATCCTCTTCTCTCCACTCTTAACAGAAATCAAGGATTTATTACCCTTACCCTTCAAACTATTATTCCACTCCTCATCAGTACCTTTAATTTCATACCGTCTTAAATCTTCCCTCTTGAGTCTCTCGAGCTCGATCTTCTGCTTAGCCTGCAATTCCTTCGCCTCCATTTCCAGTTCTTTCTGTAAAGACTTACTACCCTCTGAATCGACTTTGACATTATCATGCATCGTTTCATCGCCCATTAAAGTCTTCGCTACATGGCCCTTGCTAATTTCGTCCAAATATTTCGTCGCTCCACGAATATACTTGGTGAGAATTCCTAAAACTTGTGACGGATCTAAAGCTTTATCTTTTTTGTCTTTGATGTTTTTGTCCCTTACTACAAGTTCCGACGCAAGAAGGTCGACACTTTTGTGCTGTAATCCTAACCCTAACATAATTGCAGCAGGCAAGGCTTTGAATTCTGTTTCGCCCATAAGGCCAAGGAAAGAAAGCTCTGCTAACTTACGCAAGTAGGGTACTACCGCATTAAAGTCCATCATATTTTTAGTATACTGTTCCAAAAACTTCATTTCAAGTGGATTAAAGTACCTATCCAAATCTTCTTTACTCAAAGTCACCTTTTGAGGTTTAAAAACATTGCTTGTCAATAGCTCGAGACCCATACTTGGTGAGTACTTCCTAAAAACTCCTGCCAGTTCGGCTATAAACACCCTGCGGAATTGAATCCAGTAATTTTCAAGCCACTCGAACTTTTCCTCATTGTTATGCTTTACTGGAGAGATCATTATACACGAGTGCTCACCAGTTATGTCATTACAGGCACGACTTAAGTAGACAGGAACAAACTCAGACCTTTTCCAGAACCTCAGCAGCTGTTCCGTCAATCCATAAGAAACTCCCAGATAGTCTAAATGTTCTGGACGGCGTTTGTTTAATTTTACCAACAATGGAGGCAGCTTTTTCTTTGGTTCGATTGTTTCTTCAAGCAGATCTACCTGTTCTTCAGGAACACTCTCTATTTCTGTTTTTGTTTCATCAATTTCACTCTCATCAATATTCGGTATCTTACCCTCGTAATACTGCTTGAGAAGTTTTAGGGCTCGAGTACCGTACTTCTTACCGTAGCAATCTGGATGCGCGGCGATGCGAACGATGCGCGCGCCTGATAAACTCGGAAAATTTTCATCCTGAAAATTTTGCGCCAAAGTCCAGGGAATTAAATCACCGGCAGCTTTTTGACCACGGCCTAAACTATTTGTCACTGTGGACTTCCTGATCTCTCCTTCAAGACACACTTGAATGACGACCAAAATCTCTGGGAGAGAAGTACTAGAAGCATCAAAAGAACGTAATAAGCAGAATAGATGATGCGCAGGTGCATCTGACATCATCAGTAAATCGTTCGGTGAGTTTTTGTAGTGAGAAGCCACGTACAGCGATACTAAACGCTGAAGGAACATCTCGGAAGCTTTGTGGTAAGAGAAGAGTGTATCGCGGTTAATGTAGTACAGCTGGCAATCTTTCTCGTCAGGGAATCCTGTTAAAATCGGCGTGACCACATCGAGACAGAGTAGTTTTGTGAGCCATTCTTCGACCTGGTCCCCTGGCTTGTACCGGATAGATTCTTCGAGGGTTATTTCATGCAACTGGCGACCTAAACTTTTTTCAAACTGCGCTTTTTTGGACTTGTCGTTTTTGAGAGCAACGGTTGACTGATTTCGGAGCTGCTGCAACAGTTTTAGAGACAGAGAACGTCCTGTGCCCTCGTAGCCATTGATGGTGGAGGATAAAAATACCAGGTAAGGTCCTAGAAGTGATTTAACGTATGGTAGTGGAATCGCCGCTGCTTCATCGATTACTAAAAGCTCGGCTTGGCTCAGCTTATTTGAATCTGTAGGATGAATGTACTGGATTGTCTGGCGATGGTCACGGGTTACGTTGATTCGAACAATCGCTCGACGGAACTCTGGGTTTGTTGATTCTATCAAGTCGTAATCGGCAATTTTTGAATACGCTAAAGCATCGAAACCTGATGAAAAACATTTTTTATTAAAATTATTTTAAAATTTGGTGTTGGTCATAATTTTAAAATTTTGTCAATTAATAATTAAAATTAAAAAAAAAATTACCTTTGCAAATAAATTCAAAGACAGTTTTCAAGTTTTCAGGACTAGGACTAGTGACATAAATGTTTGAGTATCCAAAAGCAATTGCACCAGCAATGGCAAGCCCCAGCGTCGCAGATTTACCACGTCCTCGAGAGGCAGTTAGCGACACAGTAGATCTCAAAGTTTTCTCAGAAATAGTTTCGATGAATCGGAGCAGAGCTTTGGCCTGATCAGCAGTCTTACAGCAGTTTATGAGCGACGAGACTGGCTGAGTGTCCCGAAAACTATCTTTCAGAAGACTTAGCTCACGAGACTCCTCTTCAGATGAAATCTTTGGAGTTGGCTCAATTTGCATATTCTCTGATGATATAGGTAGCACACGAAGTTGGTCGTCGACTACTAGGCAGCGATTGCAGGAGGCGAGAGATAAAAGGAAACGCTCGTTAAACCGACATACTATATCCTGGTGAGCTTCAGTCCGGTATCGCCGATGGACGTCCATCGTCATGGTGTAGAGTTGTTTTAGAGAGTTTACTGATTGTAGTAACAGTATTACTAAACCGCCTCCTTCAACAGTTTCAATCGTACGAGCTAGTAAATTTGGAGTCAGTGCCTCAAAATCCTGGAAAAATTTCAGTTATGTTACGTTACTTTATTTATAAAAATGTTGAATTAATTTAATATTATCCCGAGTCAAAAATGAACTTACACGGACTTAAATTAATTGTTTTATAGAATGGGTAAGTTCATTTTTTAAAACTCAGGATATTTTACATATTAAGAGGCACAACTAGTGTGAAATTTTTGAAAAATCGATTTTTTTTTTCATATGTCGATAGGTTATGCCTTTGAAAATAAGATACTAAAGTTTTAAATCGGTATCTCAGATAGTTTTTGAGTTACAGCCATTCAAAGAGTAGCCGCTCGGCAATTAGAATAGGATCATTTTATCTTTAAACGCGTTTTTCTCGAAACAGCATTTTTCGAATTTGCTGGAGTGACTACTCGGAGACAAATGATCCGATCACTACCAAATTTTTTGCTGCATGTTCTGTATATAGTTCTCCATACGATGACCCTCCAGTTTTTTGATTTGATTCTGATTCTTTGAAAAACGACCAAAATTTTGGGTAAAATTAAACTTTTTTTTTTTAAACGCCGCCATTTTATCAATTTTTGATATTTTTTTTCGATCGTGGGTCATCGTACGGACAATATCTTGTTAAAAGAGAATTTTTTTTTTACGTTTCATCCACGGAGAAGGCTGGAATCACTCCAGCAGTGGAGGACCTTTTTTTTTAGCGCCGTCGGAGATCACGGGTAACTCGAAAAATATTTCATTTTTTCCTTCAAAACTTTTACTGGGTATTCTCCAAATATGTATAAATATACCCTTAAAACTTCAAAACAATTGATACAGTAGTTATTTTTTTTTTGATTCCCAAAAATCGCCTTTTTTTAGGCTGCCACACTAGTTGTGCCCCTTAAATAAATAAACTGAAAGACAGAAAAATTATTGTCTAAAAAAGGATTTTTTCACTCAAGAATTTATTGAAATGAACCATTTAAATTTATCAATTTTTTGGTAGAAGAATTTTACTATCTGCTTTAATTTTAAAATATTTGCCTTAACTATAACAGATATACCAAAGAACAATTTTACTTGGATTAAGTAAAAATTACTTTGGTCAATTTGACCAATTTTTGAAACAAGAAAATATATATTTTTAATAATAATAAAGAATATATTTTCTTATGTCGAGAAAAATTCCTTAATAGTAGTTTTTATTTCTCTCAGTGTAAAACAATATAACAATTTATAAATTACCTGAAGAACACACATTCCATAAGTCTGACCCAAAATAGTATGGGTCTCATTGTAATAACAATAACGTATCTTTGAAGACAAAACAAATAATTCAAACGGATCATCAGTATCTGTATCAATTCTTCCTGACTTAACTTTTTTTTCTATCTTCTTCATACGTTTCTGTCGGTGACTACTGAATCCTAGATTTTTTTTGTAGCACCATAAGATATTAGGTTTTGGTTTTACTGACGATTTCAGTAACATGTGATGTAACACGACAATCTGTGATAGAGGGAAAAAAATAAAATTAATTTAGCAGATATTTAATCATTTGTAGAACTTTTGTTGACAAATAAATTATGGCAAAAAAATTGAATTGTAGAAACTTACAAAAATTAAAAATGCAATTTTTCAAAAACAATTTTTTAGAATTAATTTAATTGTTAGACAAAATTAAAAATTAATCAAGTAACAGCTAACTTTAATGTCATAAATTAATAAGTTAATACTTAATAATTAAATTTAATTAAAATTTTTGGTGAATTAATTACCTGATCTCGTGCTTTTTCTCCAATTACAACAAACATTGTTCTATGTCCCTCGGTAACTCCATTCTCAATTAATGTACGAATACGATTGTCTAACTTTTTACGAACCATTGTTACTTTTTTTGTTTTTTAAAACTTTTAAGTAAATGTTGTATACTTATTTCTATTGAAGCACGTGGCCGCCAAGACAAGAGTGTGTATTGTTACAGAAAGCAAACAAGTGAATAGGTTATGTCTTAGATTCACAATACTTGAGTTTACATAAAAACATGTGACAAAACGAGTGGGAGAAGTTCTGTCTAATGGTAGAAATGAGAATTAATTTAAAGCGGTAAAATTCAAAAATATTTTATTTTCATACAAGATGATATTAAAATTAGCTGACGACCATTTTTCAATTTTATTTAACAAAATAATTTGTTCCGAAAAATTATTTTTAAAAAATTGCATTTTTAATTTATTAAAATTTCCAAATGTCCATCATTTTTTTTTTCATTTTATAATGCAGTAATTTATTTATTATTAAAATTATTAAATATAAATATCTGCTAAATTAATTTTCATTCATACAAGGTAAAAAAAGAGCCTTAGTTATTTATCAAAAAGATAGTGTGTATATTTTTATTGAACTACAATTGATTTTCAATGCCCAATTACTAAAAAAAATTTTTTTTTTTTATACAAAATATAATTTCGAACTAGTAAAATTCAGTAAATAAATTTTTATTATTTATTTAAAAAACAATGAATTTCATTATTTTTAAACTTTAAGATTATTTTAAGAAAAAAAAAGTTAAAAATACAATTTAATTAATTAAAAAAAAAAAAAAAAATAGTCCTATTTCTCTAAACAAAAAAAAAGATTGATTACGGTTCTCTAATCATTTCGTGTGATAAAAAAGTTTACAATTGCAAAAAAAATAGTTGTAAAAATGTCCTGTAAATACATAAATATATTATCAGTCTACTCTAAAATATTTAGAGTAGATTTTAACAATAGTTTCTGTTGTTAAAATCTATTCAATTAATTAATAATCAATAGTTAATCAATCAATAAAATATTAATCATTAATTATCCGTCGATATTTCCTATGAGGAGGAAATAAATCTTCGTCTTCTTCCGGTGTTAATAACGGATCGTCATAGGCAAAATTTGGCGCCCACTTTAACAATAATTTCTCAAAAAATTCTTCGAGACTACGTGCTTGTTGATAAACAGATGATTCAACCTTCAAATAAAAAGGTGAATAAATTAATTAAATCAATCATTGAAAATTACTATTAAAAATGAAAATAAGTTAAACTTACAGGATTAAACGTATAAGCATTTTTAAACATTAATCTGACATCTGCCAACACTTGTTTTAACTCTGTGTAGTGATTCGGATTATCTGATTTTAACTTATCTCTAATTACATCTAAGGCAATCGGTTTTTTAATTACTTGATGATATTCGGTGATCTGTTGATAATAAAACAAAAATATAAATTATTAATAAATTAATTATTAAATAAATTAATATAAGTATAAATAAGTAAATTTGAATAAATACTTCTCGAGACACAACTTCTCGGAATGGAAGACTTTGCTCATATTGGCAGTAGAGCTCTAAAATAATTCTCTGAGCTATCCTTAAATCTTTAGGGCTCATTGTGTTGGATCTTTTATCTTCTGGTGGGTCTTCAGTGCAGTCTAGCACATTTGTACATAGCATACATTGCCAGGTTTCGCTTTCACTGAAACAAAGGAAAATTTTTAAACCAGGACACAATAAGATTCAATCTGTAGTTGCTTTCACTCCATTAGTATAATTTATGGGTAAAATATTTTTATGGCCAAAAACATCAAGTTTCAATTTAAAATATTTATTCAGCTATTAAAAATCAACCGTTATTTTGAAAGGGTGTCACATAAACAGATATAACGATCGTTAATTTATTATAAAACGCATCACCCATATTATTAAGAGAATAAGAAAAATTTTGTGTCCAGGATAGTCATGTGATAAAATCGATTTTTTTAGTAAAATTTAGTGTCATTGCAAAGGTCTTGACTTGAATTTGTGCCTTTTCAAGGTTTCATATCATTCTCACCGATAGTCAATTTATTATGATAAGTATTTAGGCTGCATTAGAAAATTATTTATCTCTAGATACATAATTAAGAAATGACCTTTTATCTTTTGAAATATTGACATTCTTAAAGATAGAAGCTCACCCTGACATCATACTCATCGAGACCTTTCATTTGAGTACCCACATCAATTTTTCATATATTTATATATATATTATATATATGTATATATGAAAAATATATGAAAAATGCATGTGGGTACTCAAATGAAAGCTCTTGATGAGCGTAACATTAAGATGTTATATCTTCAAAAACGTCAATATTTTAGAAAGTACAGTGTAATGGATCAAAAATCATTAATTAATAAAGCAAAATTTTATTTATTTGTAGTTTACAAGTCACGGCAGTCACATAGTGACTGCAAGGTTGCTAGTTTTATATTTATCGACTTACTATTTCAATATCAAATACAAAACCATATTTTATACTTTTTTTAAAAGCCACTACAGAATCTCAAGAAAGCACATACATATAACGATTAATATTTAAATTTTCAATGAAAGGAAAATAAAATAGAATTTAATAAAGAAAATATACAGTAGAAATTTATTACAATAGGTTTTAAATAATAAGTATGAAAAGCCGATAGATTGAAAGCATAAATAATAATTCAAATAAAAAACTTACTCAGGGAAAGTTTTTAAACTAGGAATGTGGCAATACAAATGAAATACTTTCGGGCATTTATCGCAACAAAGAACAGCATCGCCACCGTCCATGCATACTGCACACCAATCTTCATTAGGATCATCCTTGGTCATTGAGACAGCAGTAGCTTTAGGATCTACTGAGGAATAGTAAAAATACACCGATTATTCGCACTATCTAATGAAAATAACTTTAAAGAAAATGAAGAATTTATTATTTACCCGAGGCAGCATCAAGATTAATTCCCTCATCAGTAGAACTGTCAACCTGTGATGTGTCCATTTGATTTTTCTGGGCCTCTGGTATCACAACAATTCCATTAGAATCCAATTTAGCGATAGTAATCAACAAATCATTGAGTGACTTTTGACAAAATTTATCCAAAGTTTTTTCTGTTTCGTCAGATTTACCTGGAACTGGGCTTGGAGTTTTTGGTACGGAAGATGATACTGTGTTCGCCAGACCACTGGGATGACCCAGCAGTTGATTCTGTCCATTGAGATTAACGCCAATATTCTTCTGATTTGCATTAACATTACTATGATTACTATTGTTACTATTATTATTATTATTATTATTATTATTATTACTACTACTATTATTATTATTACTAACATTACTTATGTTATGATTAACATTTTGATGCTGATTATTATTACTAATATTACTATTATTATTATTATTATTGTTCTGATTTTTAAGAATTATTTTGTATGCATCATGAGGTGTAGGCACTTGTGGATGAACAGCAGGTCTTGGGTAGTACGCAGGCATGTTACCCTGAGGAATATGCCAGCGAGCAGTTTGCGGATACAGCGGATAGCTGATAGGTGAATTTACTCCTGTAGCACCGGGAGTTAATTGTTGGACACGTCCTCCGGAAACAAGAGCTGGATTTGTCGGCTGATATGTAGGCGGTGCTGTGCGAGGAATCGTTATATTACCGCCAGGACCTCCAGGGTATCTGTATCCTGGAGGCAGTCTGTAAGTTACATGATTTGTCGGGCGAAACGGCGGTGGATTGTGTGCTAGCAGTCCTCGCAAGCTGGAATTCTGCCCGCTAAGTTCCATATGAATTTGTTGTTGCTGTTGCTGTTGTTGATGTTGTTGTTGTTGTTGTTGATGCTGTTGTTGTTGATGCTGCTGCTGTTGCTGTTGTTGTTGTTGTTGTTGCTGTTGTTGCTGCTGAGGATGAGTCGAAGAAGTCACTTGCTGCTGGTGACAGTTTGGCAGCCCACTTCGCGGCATTATCAATGGTCTCATTGTCGAGCCGTTAAACATCGTGTACGGAATTCGTTGATGAGGTGAGAGAGTTTGTGGTGATGATCGTGGTGGCATTGTGTGGGCTGGATACGGTGGTGGATAATTTTGCTGTAAATTTAATATTTAATTATTAATGATTTATTAGCGATCTGTAAATTATAAATAAATTAAAAAAAAAATGTTAGCTTAGTTATTTATTAACATTCTTTAGTTTGGATATTTTTGAAATAAATTAAAAAAATAATATTGCTATCACAGGATCAATTACCAATTATTTAATGAACCAATAATTTATTTAAAACTGCTCCAAAAAATCTAAATAAAAAATTGACTAGAATAAAGAAATATATAAAATCGTGAAAAAGTACAAATTAACATCTAGACCTTTCTGATGACACCGAACTTAATTATAAAAAAATCTTTTTTAAAATCCAAATGTCCCCGTTAAAAACTTTCCTTGTTATCTTAGTTATTTAGATGATAAATTTTTTATCTTCGAAAAAAATATCAAACCATAAAAAGACATAAATTGAGGTTACGACCTTTCTAATGGTATCGAATTGAAATATAGAAACCCGTTTTTATAATAAAGATAGTCCCGGCATAAAATTTTTTTTATTCTCTTAATTATATAGATTAATATTTAAAATTTAACAACATTCACATGTACAAAATAAAATGAAAAAATAAAAAATTTGTATCTTGTGCGAAATTCTGATCTATTAACTACTCCAAAAATTTATCGTAATAAATAATATCGTAATAAATAAACTATCTTAAGAAATCATATGAAACCTTTAAAAGGTACAAATTCAAGTCAAGACCTTTCTAATTATACTAAATTTAACTTGAAAGAAAAAAAAAACATTTTATCATATGATTACGCCAAAAAAAATTTTTCCTTATTCTCTCAATTACATGAAAATTAATTGATCTTAAAATAAAAATTGCGACTCCTAAAATATCATATCAAACAAAAACAATAAAAATTGAATGAAAAAATTACTTGAGCAGGTTGTATCGATTGTAATCCTGGAAGTTGAGGCTGAGGCTGAGGTTGAGGCTGAGGTTGAGGTTGAGGTTGCGGTTGAGACTGCGGCTGTGGTGGGTTTGTCGGCTGCTGATAAGGCAAAGTAACCGAAGGGAACGTAGCTTGGGTGGTAGCTTGACTTCCAGACGCCTCAGCACCCGCTACGCTCACTTGCTTCGGTTCGGCATCCAGAGTAGTCGGTGTGCTGGTCCCCGAAGAAGGCGACCCTGATGGATAAACTCTTCCATCAACGACAATAGCTCCAATCGACGAGATAATTTTAATCAAATCCGGAACTTTTTCCAGCGATAAATTAATCCTCACCGGGATTTCCGGGTTGGGAATATCAGCTCGCCGGTTTTTAATCCGCTGTAAATGACCCACCACGGACTTCTTACTATAGAGCAGCTCCATATCCGAGCCTTTTTCCAGTGCGTAGTCAACAAACTGAATGCAGTGATCAGTGAGCTTGGACAACTGGTCCAAGGCTTCCTTTTTCTCATTCAACGTCGACTGCTTCTGATCACACACTTCATTCAGCCTTGTTATCAACTGCTTGCCCCTAGAACTAATCGCTTTAGTCAGCTGGACCACCATATGTGTGATTTCCTGAACCAGGCTTTTCTTTTTATCAAAAATCAGGACCTGCCGATCTTCAATAACTTTCATTGCACTTTTCAACAATACTCGCTTATAAATAACTTCCTTTAGTAACGTAGACACCGAGTTCCGCGTTTCCGCTGCTATTTCGTGGATAAATTTATACTTGTGATCCCGGTGCTCGCTGAGCTGGCAATCCCGGCACGTTAATTGATCGCAGGTCTGGCAAAACAGCGACAACTGTTCATGAGTGTGTATAGAGCAAAAAAGAGAACTTAACTGCAATAACTTTAAATTTTTCCTCTGCGACTCACTCGTCGACTGGGTGGTCACTTCATTTTTCGGTTTTATCGTGTGGTCTTTGGTTATCTTCAATCTCTGGTGAGCATTGACACAATTTTCGCAAATAAATTCCTTACAGTCGACACACCAGCTCGTTGCGGATGCGTTGTCGTGACAACTTGTACATTTTTTTTCCTCATCCTCAGCAGAAGTGTCATCAGAAGTATCACCAGTCTCTAAATCATCAAGCAGGAGAAATTTAGCGTGAAATTTATTGTCTATTAAATTTTCCGTGTGGGTCGTTACGTTACAAACTTGACAAACGATCACGTTGGACTCGATCACAATGTCAGAGTCCGAGTAAATATTGTGCTCGCTGACTTTAGACCCGATGCATCCGGTACAAGCTGCGTGCAGACACTCCAGTAATTTCGAGTTATCGTCACTTGTGAACGTTTTGCTGCAGAAGACGCACTTCGCCAGGAATGTTCGCGCTTCGGAATGACTCTCTGGAGTGCAAGCGTTGCGCTGCTCTTGGTCATCTTCTGGAGATACTTGTTGCTGCTGCGACGGCTGGACTTCCTGGCTGCTTATGTCCATCGGCTCCTCTTTCACGCCTATAAAGGACACTGTCGCCTCTTCACTTTGCTCTTCCATTCTGTTAAACAATATATATTTGTGAATATAACTATAATTATGAGTAGAAGTTACAGTAATTAAATAAATTAAAAATTATTTATATAAAATTATTGATTGGTCATTGATCACTTATCACTTTGATGAAAATAATCATTTTAACGAAAACACTGTCAACATTTTAGATAGAAAAAATTAACAGTAGCCAATACAAGCGTTTTAGGTTAATAACTGTAAGTACATAGTGTTTATATTTACTTTTGTTTTAATTGTTTGCTTAAACCTTGGTTGTAACTTAAAGGTTACGGTTGTTTTAAATATTAAATATTCACATTTCACGTCAGTGGTAAATATTTTTCAGAACAACGTTTTTTTTTATGATACTTTTTTGAGTGAGTACTTTTTTGGGTTGTTTCATTGGACACAGCTTGCGCTTTCTCTGTACTACAGTACAACCTGGTTATAAGTTACATCGGACGATCTACTCGCTCTCCCGGCAGTTGTATCTATATATGAAATATTTCATGTAAGTAAAAGAAAGAAAGAAATATAACTTATAACCAGGTTGACTGTACTTGTGTGTAGTTTGATGGGATTGGGTAACTATGTTTTACTATAGGTATTTATTTGACTTCACAATGACTATAGCAAGTAATAATAATAACAACAATAATGATAATGGTTCAAGTTACTTGCAGACGCAGTAGACGCATCCTATTATATCCCAAGATAAAAGACGAAGACAAGGGGAAAAAATTGTCTGCCGATTTGGAAATTTTCATGAAAATTTCTTCCTATAGATACTTTATAATACTGAAGTTAGCGGTCAGCTGTCAATTTATTTAAAAAATTTTTTTAACAAATTAATTACAATAAAAAAATGCTTCTAAAAATTTTCACTTGTAGTTTTTATTAATTTTCACATGTGAAACTTTTTAATTAAACTTTTTTTTAATAATTTAATTGTTATAAAATTCCAAAAAAAATTTAATATCTGTCAACTTCAGTGTTGTGATTCTTTTTTCTCACCTCCGGGCGGAAAGCGTCAATTTTCCTCCCGCTGCGCTAAACGAAAATGCCGCTTTCCGCCTCCGTCGAGGAGAAATAGTATATTACACACCCAGGGAAGTAAAATAAGAAATGTCTCAGATCACATGTAATTGTTGAC